>QANY01009817.1:1255471-1472085 GCA_003255025.1 Datisca glomerata
TACTCTCTATTTTATGCATTGTTATGTGTGAGAAAATTATCCTAGGGGATCTTTGCATCAAATGTACACTTTCAACCCATTAAAAGGGTTGATTCACATTTGGTTAATTTCTCCACCCCTCAAAACTTTATCATCATCCTCATTAATTAAGTTGATGACAAAGACATCTCAATATCCAACTTGTAAAGAAATCATCAAAGCATAAAATTAAAATGTTAAGATTTAAATGAGGAGAAATGATAGAGAATGAACAATCCACTTATATACATAAAAAAAATACAAAAGATATCAACTACATTCATATGAAGAAGAGAGATGAACAAAATATATTATGAATAAATGTACCAAACATTAAGCTACCTTGAGAAGAAGAAATGGAAGAAGATGAAGATAATAGAAGTGTAGAACCTCTTCCTCTCTCTAAAATCACCTCTCTTTCCAACCCCTCTCTTTCTCACTCTAAAAAATGATTTCCCCCCCCCCTTTTTTTACTCCGCCAAAAGACCTCCCTTTAAGTGAAGACTTCATTCCTATTTATAGGCAAAATTAGGGTTTGCCTTTTTTTTACTTTTAGTCTTTTTTTCAATCTTTATTTTTTTTAGTCCTCTTTTTTCAATTTTTACTTTTTAGTCTTTGGACCACTTTTCTTATTTTAGTATTGGATTAGTTTTCAAATTATACATATAGTCTTGGATTATTAAAAGAGCCAAAATATAAAGTATGTATATTTCATGTATTAGGCCGGATAAAATACGGTATCTACAATATGGTTAGTGAGAGATTATGTTTCCTTGATAAACAAAGATATCTCAATTTAGGTGATCGTGGAGAGATAGATGTAATCCTTTTGGGCTGATTCTTTTTCCTTGGTTCTTGTTGTCCTTGGGTTTGCCCCTTGTATTTGTGTAAATTCTTTTATTAATATATACTTACCTTTTGACCAAAAAAATATATCATGTCGTATATATGTGTGTGTGTTAATTGACTAAAAATTAATTTTATCTTACTACCCATATTTTTACTTTCGCTCCATATTAAAACATTGAAGGCACATTTTCAAATTTGAAAATCAATATAAGTTTCAATTAGACAACACATTTAGTTTTTTAAAAAGACTGGTTTTTTATTTTAGACTAGGGGTCTTCACGGTTCGGTTCAAATGACTTTTTTTTAATGAAAAATCGAATCGAACTGAACCAAAACTGCTTGTGGAAAAGAACTGAACCGAATTGAAAGTTTCAGCTTGATTCGATTATTTGGTTTGACACTAATAACAAAAAAATAAATATTTTAAATATTTTTAAAGGATATTATTGAAAAAAATAATAGAGAATTAAAGTTTTATTTCGGTTCAATTCGGCTCGGTTTGATATGAAATTTGTATAAAAAATTTAAAAAAATAAAGAATTAAAGTTTCAATTTGATTCGATTCGAAAACTGCCGAATTGAACCAAAACGAAACTTCAGTTCTTTAATTTTGGCTAACCAAAACTTCAGTTCTTTAATTTTGAAGAATTGAACCTACATAAAATCGGCCAAACCGGTCTTTTTCGGTTTGGTAGTAAACTTTTCACCCCTATTTTAGACCTCCGCATGTTGTTTCACCCTAGCTAAAATGATTATTTGATTGAACATCCTTAATATTCTTGTTGTGATGTGATCTCTTAAGCTCGAGTGTAAGAGAGATAGCTTAAGTGACATACGTTAAATGACAACGTAGAAGGATACGCGAGCTAGAAGGACGACATCATTTTAGGCAAACCGAGTTATTGCCTATAGAAATGTGCCACGTTGCTGAAGGGGGTTCAACATGGAAACAAAAATAGAAGCTCATTGAGGAGCTACATACTGATTCATTCTTTTCAATTGTTTTGGCTATCATCTTCTTCTTCAAGAATTATGTTACTGAGAAGGGTGAAAAAATTTTAAAGAAGGCATTCGTTCCGGAACTCATATTCTTGGGTGTGTGTTGTAATTGTATGTTAGTGTTTGTGAGGTGGGAATTAAGGGGAAATATTAATTCTATTTGCCTTTGCTAGCTTGTTTCCTAAGCTTTCTATTTTGATTTTTGTTGTTCGACTTCTTTGGTAGAGAACTCAACTGGAGGTAGGTCACCTAGACCGAACCAGTATAACTCTTCTGTATTTAGTAGCCATTGTTTTTAGTATTTTCTTGAGTGATTTCTTTGGAGTCCCTCTTAATAGGGATTAAGTGATCGTGAGTGTGCTAAGATTCTAGGTTTAACAGTGGTATCAGAGCTTTGGTTTGCAAGAAAGGAAACTCGATTTTGCAAGAACTTTTTGTCAAAAGCAGGGTCACGACAGATCCAATGGAGGAAACTCCAAGTGAAGGCTCTTTGACCATAAAAACTCTTCAAAAGGAATCTTGGAAAATCAAGAATTGGTACCTGAACAAGAATTGAATCTTGGAGATGATTCAAAGCTTCAAAAAGGAGAATCAAGTCAACATGACTTCGAGGAATGAGAAAAGAAAAAGGATAATCAAGTTAAATGGATTATCTGGACACCAATATACATCATGGGATCCACACGGTTAGAAGTGGAAAAATTTGATGGGACTGGGGACTTTGGGATTTGGAGGAGAAATGTGAAAGCTCTATTGGCACAACAAAGAGTACTTAAGGCCTTGGAGTACCCATCCTAACTGCCAGACTCACTATCTGAAGACCAAAAATCAGAGATGCTCGAGACTACTCTTAGCACTATCATCTTGAACATGGCTGACAATGTCTTGAGGGAAGTAAATGAAGAAGACATTGCAACAAAGGTATGGGAGAAACTTGAGACATTGTACATGAAGAAGTTACTTACAAATACGATATATTTGAAAGATGGGCTATTTGGGTTCAAAATGGACACCTCAAAGACTCTAGAGCAAAATTTGGATGACTTCAAACGCATGACAATTGAATTGGAAAACTCTAAGGCCAATGAGAAATTGAGTGATGAGAGTGAAGCAATTATACTGCTTAACTCCCTTCCAGAAGAGTGTTTACACTATTCTTTGAAGAATGAGAAGAAAGACTCTGGAAAGAGCCTGTTTACTAGAGGAATAAGCACTCAGAGGTTTGGAAATCAAAAGGGAAGGAGCAAGAGTAGGGGGAGCAGCCAAGGTAGGTCACAATCTAAGGGAAGAAAAATAAAGAAGAAATGCTACTTCTGTGGGAAGGAAGGACACCTGACAAGGTTCTGCTATGAATGAAAAAATAAGCAGAACAAGAAAGGGGTAGCTGGGGATGGTCTGGTAGAAATAAAAGGTAGCTAATATGATAGTGAAGTTCTTGCTATCACCACAGAGAGCAATGACACTGAATGGATCTTAGATTCAAGGTGCACTTATCACATGACTCCTAGAAAGGACTAGTTTTCTACCCTTATGGAGTTTGAGGGTGGAAAAATACTCATGAGTAATAACCAAACTTGCATTATCAATGGTAAAGGCTCAACACTTATCAAGATGCATGATGAGGTTATAAGAACTCTCAATGAGATAAGGTATGTTCCAGACCTGAATAGGAACAAGGTTTCTCTTTGAGTATTGGATGAAGTAGGATACACCTACAAGTCAGAGAAATTGGCACTCGAGGTGTCTAAAAGTGCACTGGTTTACATCAAAGGTGTGAAGATAAATGGATTGTATGTGATGTTGGGAAGCACAGTAACTGGAAATACTTTATTGGCAAGCAAATTAGAGTTCACAGAAGCAGACATATACATATGAGGTTGGGACTCATGAGTGACAAAGGAAGTTAATTCATGTGCCGACAATGCACAGGTTGAAGTTCAACACTTCCACCAAACACCCCAAGGCTATCTTGGAGTATGTGCGTGCAGACTTATGGATGTCATCACCTGTTGAGACTATGTAGGTAACCTGTATTTTTTGTCTACTGTAGATGACTACTCTAGGACTGTCTATGATAGGTTTAGGGAATGGAAATTATTAACTGAAAATCAAACCAGTAAGAAACTGAAAGCCATAAGGACTGACAATGGCCTAGAGTTCTGTAATGATAGATTTGATAACATGTGCAAAACTAAGGGGATTCTAAGGCATAAAACAGTTATGCACACCCCACAGCAAAATGGCATAGCTGAGAGAATGAATAGGACCATTCTAGATAAAGTGAGATGCATGCTCATTAGCTCAGGTTTAAGCAAAAGGTTTTGGGGGGAGGCGGTCACTACTGCCACCTACTTGATAAATAGAAGCATATCTAGTGCCATAAAGTTTAGTACACCTATTGAGAGATGGATAGGCAAGGCACCCACCTTGGACTACATTAGGGTATTTAGATGTGCTGTATTTGTTCACCAAAGGGATGGGAAGCTTAAACCTAGAGCCACTAAATGTATCTTCTCGGTATATGTTGAGGGGGTAAAAGGGTACAGACTATGGGCCAAAGATCTAAATGGCATGAAAATCATTATTAGTAGGGATGTTAGATTTAATGAAAGTGATATGTCATGCTATAAGAAGCCACTTAGTGATGCAAGTACTAACAAGGCAGAAGCAATTAGAATTGAGAGAACAGGGTTTGAGGTGGAGCCTTATGCAAGCCAATGCATGAATTGAGTCTAGGAAGCTTAGGCTCAAGTCAAACTAAACCTCTAAGTCAGGAGGAACTTGCATCACCAGAGACTGACCTCACTAATGTCAAGGTAAATGACAACCCATTGAAAGATTACCAACTAGTCAGCGATAGAGAAATGAGGCAGGTAAGGCGTAACCTTAAGTACAATGATATAGGCCAATTGTGTTTTCTTTGATCGCAAGTCATATGTGGAGGACATAGAACCACAAACTATACAAGAAGCCCTAAATAACAAGAGTGCTTAGAAATGGATTGCAGTAATGGAATATGAGATTTGGTCACTGCATGAAAATTACACATGGATCTTGGTGACAAAACCAAAAAAAATAGAAGGTTATAGACTGCATGTGGTTGTTTAAGGTTAAAGAAGGAAACTCACCATATGAACCAATGAGGTAGAAGGCCAGATTGGTGACCAAAGGGTTTACACATAGAGAAGAGGTAGATTTTAAGGAGATATTCTCCCCAGTGTCCAAGTACAAGTCCATCGGGATCATTTTGTCACTTGTAACTCAGCATAATTGGGAACCTGAGCAGATGGATGTGAAGACTGCCTATGGTGAATTGGAAGAGACTATATATACGAAGCAGTCTAAGCTATTTGAACAAAAGGGAAAGGAAGATATGGTATGTTTCTCAAAGAAGTCCTTCTATGGCCAGAAACACTCACCTAGACAATGGTACAAGAGGTTTAACACTTTCATGGAAAGGATAGGGTTCAACGGGAGAACTATGACTGCTGTTTATACTTTTGATAGACAGTAAGGGGAAAAACAGACCATATATCTCCTAATCTATGTGGATGACATGCTATAGGCACGCCACATCAAAGAAAAGATAAGGAGAGTGAAGAACTTGCTAAACAAGGAATTTGACATGAAAGACCTAGGTGGAGCTAAGAGGATCCTTGGCATAGATATTGCTATAGACAGAAAGAAGGGAATTCTAAAGCTTTATCAGGCTGCATATCTCTAGAAATTAGTTCAAATATTTGCTATGGACCAAGCCAAGCCTGTAAACATGTCATTAGCTACTCACTTCCATCTGTCTGCTCTGCTTTGTCCAACGGGAGAATGTGAAAAGGAAAAGATGTCTAAGGTACCATATATTATGGCAGTGGGATCTGTCATGTGCTCCATGATCAGCACTAGACCACAGACCTTGCATATCCCATTAGTGTGCTGTGTAGGTACATGGCAAATCCAGGAGAAGGTCATTGGAAAGCTATAAAGTGGCTACTAATGTATATCAAGGGAACTTGTAACCTTGGACTGATTTATAAGAGTGAAGGTGACTACATTGAGCTAACAGGTTATGTAGGCTCTGATTATGTTGGAGATAGAGACAAGAGGGGGCTCATAACCTCTTACATATTTACTCTGAATGGAAACTGTATAAGCTGGAAAACATAGCTCCAAAACATAGTGGCACTCTCAACTATGGAAGTTGAATACATTGCCACAACTGAGACAATTAAAGAAGCTTTGTGGCTGCAAGGTCTACTTAAAGAGTTATGTGTTTATGAAAGGACTGCCACTGTGTATTCATACAGCCAATCTTCAATTCACCTCTACAAGAACCATGTGTTTCACGAGAGAACTAAACATGTAGAAATCATATATCATTTTGTTAGGGACATCATTGCAAAGGGTGAAGTTTGCTTGGAAAATATTAGCATGGATGACAACCCACCTGGCATGGGAACTAAGGTTGTCACTGCAAAGAAATTTGGTCATTGCTCAAGCTTCTAAGACTGGACACAAGTTAGAAGCATGGTGGGGGAGTGATCAACCAGAGTTCATGTGCACTATCTAGGAAACTTACTTAAGCTTAAAAGATCAAGGTGGAGAATGTTGTAATGTGATCTTCTAAGCTTGAGTGTAAAGGAGAGAGCTTAAGTGACTTACGTTAAACGACGACATAGAAGGATAGGCGAGCTAGTAGGACAATGACATTTTAGGCAAACCGAGTGCTTGTCTATAGAAAAGTGCCATGTTGCTGAAGAGGGTTCGACATGGAAACAAAAATAGAAGTTTATTGAGGAGCTACGAACTGATTCATTCTTTTCAACTATTTTGGTTGTCATCTTCTTCTTCAAGAATTATGTTACTGAAAAGGGTGAAAAAATCTTGAAGAAGGCATTCGTTCTTGGGTGTGCGTTGTAATTGTATGTAAGCTAGTGACCGTGTGATTGAAATTAAGGGGAAATCTTAATTCTATTCTGCCTTTACTAGCTTGCTTCTTAAGCTCTGTATTTTGATTTCTGTTCTAGTGCTCGAGTTCTTTGGTTGAGAACTCAACTGGAGGTAGGTAACCTGGACCGAACCAATATAACTCTTTTGTGTTCTTTCTCTTCTCTCTTTCCCTCCTTTGCGTTCATTTCTTTTCGGGTTGTTTTCTGATTGTTCAGTAGCCATTGTTTTTAGTATTTTCTTGAATGATTTTTTAGGAGTTCCTCTTAATAGGGATTAAGTGATTGCGAAGATAAAACTGAGTGGGTTAAGCTTCTAGCTTAACAATTCTTTTATTCGGTCTTTTCTATAACAAAATATTTACATGTATAATTCATAAAGGAGTATTAAATCAAATACTTTTGAAGGTTCTTGATGACAGACTGAGTCATTTAATTCATGAATTTGCACTGTTTCTACAGTTGCAATATAATTTATTATATAATACCTTAAAAATTTATTCTCAATAAACAAATGATATAATTAACAGATATGTACAATGATATTGCATGCCACGTAATGGATAATACTTGATAAGAGAAAGAGAGAGATATAATGTCAAAATAAAACCATACGTAGAAGAAAATATATATGAAAAAGCAAAATATTCATAATGGAGTTGAACATCATTACAAAATGAAAAGAGCACGGCATGGTAGAGAAAAACCCGGCCCTTTATATAAATAGGAGTTTCATAATTCATCGATAAACCCCTTTATATAAAATGACAATGAAGAAATGGTGTTTGTTTAATTCTTCATCAATGAACAAAGGGGTAGTTCATCTTCATCAGCAACCAAGAACACACGTTCTCATTAATATTAGCAACAAATTAACATAAACTCACCAATTAAATGGAAGATCATCAATAGATTCATTCGTTTTTCACTTCCAGTCAGAGGAAAATTGAGTTATGTGGTATATGAGTGTACTTATAGGAAGAAAAGAGGGAAAAGATGAAACACGAGGAATTGATTTGGAATACGCTTCAAAGCTGTCAGACTTGACCGTGCATACATATGATTTGTTCATCTAAATCAGAATGTACTACATCAATAATTAACTGAATCTCATCTTGATTACTGCTCTGTCTGACGTTTAGGTCTTTGTTCCGAAGCTCAAAAATAAAATGAAAATTAGAGTGTGAATGAGATCGTGACTGACAAAATTAAGTAAATAGACGGGAGAGTAAAAAATATATAATTGGTGGGTGGTCTTTTGATTGGTAGAGAATTATTGACATTCTTATTGTCTTTTCATTTTTCATAAATATGTGGTATATACTATTAAGATATTGATCAATATATTAATAACATTATGGATGGATATTATTTACTATAAAATTGTGAAGGAAATAACAAAAGTTAGTAACTTCAATTTTTTTTACATGAATTTAAAACGTCCTCTTCGATATAATTATACGTAAAAACTCTATATATATAAGATTTGATTTAAAAAATTTAATGATAGGCATAATTGATTCTCTTTATTAGAGGTGATTCTTAATATATATNAATATATATATATATATATAAATAAATGTAAGAGTAATTATTATATTTTTTAGAAACTAATTATAGCTGTAAAAAAATAAGATGAGTTGACGCAGATAGTTAATATCCCACATTCATACCTTAGAAGTCGTGGATTGAAATCATATTCCCTAATTCCCTTTAGAATATGTAATGTAATTTTGACAAAAAAATAAAAATTGTAAACAAAGAAGCAAATTATATGAGACTTATGATTAATGTAGCAATGACAAGACAAAAGCTGGTGTGGACACATGCCGTGATAGAATGTGGTCATACCCAACTTTCAATATATACTAGTTGAGTACTCGTGCTTCACACCGGAATATGTAAGATTAACACTAACATAATTATTAGAACTATTTTAGCATAAGGGAATGTTAAGAAATCACAGAAGTTAGACATATAAAGATAAATTTAAAACTTAGTTCAAGTAGGAATAAAATTTTATATTAGCATCGATGTCGAGCACTTGAAGAAGAAAATTAGAAATCTCATCCAACAACATTTCGTAGCATCTTATATGATACTACGTGCAAAATTTGTTCGAAATATTAAACAAATCAGCTAGAATTGAAACTACATATATAATAAAAACCACAAATATTGTTTGTTTCCTATCAAATGCATTAAAATTGAAAAACTTTAAACTACCGTATCCAAATTAATAGGAAAAAAACAAAAGAATATAAAAATGTCAAATGCATAAAATCCACATTACAAATATATTATCCTCACTAAAAAGTTTATCACAAAATAATATGAAAAACTGAGAGTAGAATATACCAAAAAATAAATCATAACCACTTATTGTGGTATATCAGAAATCTTCGTCTGAAAGATATGTGTAGATACTGTATCTTGTCCGGTCTCATACATTGAATATACACATTTTATTTTTTGACTCATATACTAATCTAAGAATATGTGTATGATTTGAAAAAAAATAGAAAAGTAGTCCAAGTACTAAAAATGAAAAAAAGAGTTCAAGGACTTAAAAAAGGAGCAAACAGACTAAAAGTAAAAAGTGAAGTCCTAAATTTGCCTATAAATAGAGAAAAGGTTTTCACTTGAGAGAAGGTCAATTTTTAGAGAGAGAAGGAGAAGATATCTTTCTAGAGAGAGTGTGTGAAATATAGGAGAGATTTTCAAAGTTAGAGAGAAATAGAGTTTAAATTTTTATTTATCTGTTCATCTTCTTTCATTCTTTTTCTTAAGATAGTTTAAATTTCTTGCATATTTAGCTAACAACATATCTTGTTTATTATTCTTTATCGTCTCTCATCCATACTCATGTAGTGTATGCTTTTTGTTTTCTTTTTCATATATAAGTGTTTGTTCCTCCTTCTTCATCTTTTACTCTTAATCTTGAGTTTTAATTTCATGCATTGATGATTATCTTATAAATTTGATAATAATATATATTTGTCATCAATCCAATCAATGAGGATGATGATAAAGACTTTGAAGTGTGCAAAATGACTCAATGTGAATCAACATTTTAATGCGTTGAAAGTGTACATTTATTACAAAAATCTCTTATGATAATTTCTCATACATAAAATGCATAAAATATAGAGTTAAACATCCATATAAAGATTACGCAAATATTTATGTTTTAAATTTTTTTAATATTCTCACAAGTCTTTTCATTTTTTAGATCTTGTTGTTATTTTAGTGACACTTATTTAAACTACCATGCATGATCGTTCTTTTGCTATTTGATTAGTAATGATGGATGAAAAGAAATAAGAGAAATTAGTAAGTTAAGTAGTCTAAATTAAAATGTTATATTTATATCCAAAAAAATTATTTTTCTTTTGAAATTTTTTTCATCGTTTTGATTTAACTAATTATCGTTTGTAATTTATTTTGCGATTTGAATAAAAAGGATTAAAGGAAGAAAATATAATAATTAGTAAACTATACTGGAAAATAAAAAGTATATTCATATTCTAAATTAAAAACATATTAAAAAATCTAATATTGGAGTGGGGTACAAAATCTGATTTTGTCCCCCACTCCCGATCCTCCTTCAAGCTAGGGTGTTGGCCATAGCTTTCTTCTGGTGTAATAGAGAACTCTCTGTTACTGCAAAGCTGAGACTAGAGTGGCAAGTGGATCGGGTCAGCCTGCAAAATTGGTTGAACCAGTCCGTTATAATTTGGTATTGATCTAAATCAGTATTGAATAGTACCAGACTGGTTAAGGCCCGTAGGTCAGGTCTGGGCCATCACGGGCCTTGTCTTCAAGGCCTATAGCCCGACCCGGATTCTAGGCCTAGCCCGGGGTGACCCGTGATGGTCGGCGGGCCTGAACCGGCCCGACCCATGAATCCACTCTTTTGTCTAAAAAAATGAACAATTATGTATATATTGAAGTTTGAACCCTTAACTTATTTCTTATAAATCACACTCTTTACCAATAGACCAAGATAATCTTTGTTGAATATATTGTTTAAAAAATATTGTTATTGTCTTTTAACACATTTTGTCGAAACTTCATATAATATACTTTTAAGATAAACGTATTTAATTAAATAAAAAAATAATATTTTTTATTTAAATGAATATTTTATTCAATGAAAAATAGGATTCATGAAAACTTTAAAAAATATTAGTTTAATATTCCTAATATTTTTTGTTGTGTTAATGAACATGAATTACAAATTAGTTATTAATTATTTATTATATTCTTAGATTTTACGTGAATATGAATATCACTAGTTAATGAATTTAATAAATAAAATAATTATTTTACTTATCATACAAGTTTTTCTATTTAGATTTTAAAGTATAAAATAGAATAATTATAAGAAAGTAACATGGCTTCCATATAACTTAGTGTAATCCCTACACTTGATCTATTGCCCATCAAGGTTCAACTCTCCTCATCTACATTTTTTAGAATTAAATCACATTAAAGAGAGAGAAAACGAGTCAGTCCAGTTATTTAATTGGGACCGGCCCGGACTGTCAGAGGCCCGACCTGTGAGTACGTGGGCCGATTCAACGATTTCATTTCGGGCCTCCCTAAAATTTCAGCAGCCCTGCCTGGAACCGGTCCGTGAACCGGTTGAAAAGGTCCGGGATCGGCCTGTCAACCGCCGGAGCTGAGCATTGTCGGGGCGGCCCAGTTGCCACCTCTAGCTAAGACTGTCACAGTCGCAGCTCTGTCCCGCATTTTTTTTATAAAAAAAATTCATTAACTTAATTATTTATTTTTTTCTTAACTTATATTTATTTTTTATTTGGTTCACTTTACATATTTTTCATGCGTCTTCTTTTACATGTTTTACATATTATTTCTTCCACTTTACACATTTCCTTCAAATTTGTCATATATTTTGATCCTTTTTATTTTTGTTTTTTCTTGTTTATAGTTGTTGTTGTTGTTGTTCTTATTTCTTATTTATTAAGGTATTATCGTCACATTGTCATGCTTATAATGTGATTCTTATCTCATTCTCTTATCATTAGAGCTAGTATTCATATATGTGTGCATTACAATCTTTAACAATTAGATGTTAATTTTGTTAATTTCATTATTTATTTTTCACTAAAAAGTTTGATGACGGACTTTAGAAATTTTAGGATACCAAATTTCTCAAACTAATGAGGTGAAGAGTTTTTTTGGGATACCGAGAATAACTCCAATAATACTTTGATTTAAAAAAATATAAAAAAAAATTCAATGGTCTCTGTACCATTAAAGGTCATTTATTTTATTCATTTTATGATACAAAATGTACCAAATGGGATATTCAAAAATGAATTTCTTCAACATTGTTTCTTAAAATATAACTTGAATAGCATTTGATTGAATTTGGTAACCATTTGAACAATGAGCGTTGCGGGGTGCTAATACCTTCCTCACACACAAATGACTCCCGAATCAACTTTGATTTTCGTATACCAAAATTTTTATCTTAAAATTAGGTGATCAATCACATCCTAAAATGATTTTTGGTAACTCTAAATTTCTTTTTTTTCAAAATAATTTCAATCACCGCTCTGCATCGCATGCACGTTGCGACAGATTGGCGACTCTATTGGGGACGCAATTGGTCTAACCATTTCTAGATCGACAGAGAGTCAAGCTAAAATTTTACCATATGCTATCCTTTTGGTATGGTTCTTTGTTTATTTATTTGATTCATTTTTTTCTTATTCATGCTTGTAGTTGTATATAGTTTGTTTTTTTACGAAGTATATTTCTTTACATGCACTAGCCATCTACTTAGGCTTTCTTTTTAGGATTAGCGAGAATGAGTAGTGGAATTTCACACACATGCACTAGCCATCTACTCAGGCTTTCTCTTTAGGATTAGCGAGAATAAGTAGTGGAATGCCTTCGTGGAATTGCAGTTCCCGTGCAGGTTCATGAAAGTTCTCACTCAGGCTGACCCTTTTGGGATATCGTTTGGGGGCCTCTGTTACTCCGTTTAGATAACAGTGAGAGCCTATTAAGATATTTGAGACCCCAACCATATTTGCATTTGGTTTTCAGAGCCCATCTCATGACCAATGTTTGATAGAAATAGAGATTCTTCTTAAATATGGTATCATGATTAACTTTGTCTTACACTACTTAAACATTTCTTTTCTTCCCTATTGTTTCACTTCTGACTTCGTCTTTTTTTTACATACATGCATCATGCTGTGAATAGGGATTGTAAAAAGGTATTCAATTCATTCATATTTTAGAGACCATGACTTCCACTTTGGGTGTGATAGAAGAAGATCAAGTTATAGTAGCCCAATGGTGAGAGGAAAGAAAACGCAGAAAAGAAAAGGAGATTGTCTGAAAAAGGAGGATGTCGTTCTTCTACCATCAACTACTAAGATAGAGTTCTCACACATTGACTTTGAAAGGTTGAAGAAGATATGAGAGGATCTTTCTCACCAGAGCAAAAAAATCTATTTATTAGCAAATATGGTCACATCACTTATCTTCTGTATATTATAGTCAACGTTCTTGTTCTTGAGGCTTTAATGTATTTCTAGGACCCCCTGTATAGATGTTTCACCTTTGGGACAATTGATATTACTCTTACAATTGAAGAATATCAAGCACTACTGAATGTCCCATTATAAAACACAGATAAAGTTTATACTTACGACAAAAAGATCACATTGAAGAGAGCTTTATCTAAGCTCTTGGGTAGTGTCCATGCATCTGCGATTGAGAAAAGGCTAAAAGTTAAAGAGGGGAATGAGTGTGTGACCTATGTATTTATGGCACCGTGTTTTTTCTAAAGATTCAAGGTTATGTGGATAATAAGCTGATAAAAATGTTCCTTCAAGTTGAACATGGTGTTAACCCTGTTATTTCAATTCTCGTTGAGACTTTTTGTTCCTTAAATCACATTCGAGTGTTTAGAAAAGGGAAGTTCACCGACTCTCCATCTCTTTTGTATTTGAATTCTTAGCCATCTAAGATGTGCACCAGATTTCAAATGTCCTCAAGCTAATTTTTCAAGTCCATAGATGAAGATGAGAATCCCCATTATAGAATTTGGAATGACCAAATGGAATCCGTAATTTCCCATAAAAGGGGTGCGACTCTCACACCTATCAAAGTTGAAAGATGGGGATGTTATCTGAAAAGTCCATTGGATGTCGTCAACATCGATGATCTATAGATGTGGCGACTTTCAATGGGTCCCGCTCCTAGGACCATGGGTTTGTACCAGTTTTGCTTCATTAATGGTGTGCGACAATTATACATGAGACAGTTTGTCCCTGTCATGCACGCATTGAAAGATATTGAAATCAGTTACGATTCTCAAGATATTGGACAAAAATTGCAGCAGTTGACTGGAGCTTGGAAAATAATAAGAATGATGCAAAATGAGAAGGATCGCATGAACTGCACAAATGAGTATGAAGCATGGCTTGAAAGTAGAATCAAAGTAATTATTGCCTCACCAGTTGAGGATTTACAATCATCCAAATCACCAGAAGCTCATCAAGAGATTGTTAAAAGGGAAGAGCGAGATTAGTTATATGAGGAGCGACAAAAGAATCTAGCTCTTTTTGAAGAAAATTGACGACTATCAGTTGAGGCGATTTGTCTGATAAACACAGGATAAAAGCTAAAAAACAACTCAGAGATTTGAGAAATAAGGTTGAGGATCGAGAATATCTGAAGTAAAAAACTCATAGTTGGGAATTGACACTCGCCAACTGAACAATAAAATTAGAAAGACGACAGAAGACAATGAGAATTTGTGAGGGGTAATCTACGAATAGGAGGATCAAATCATGAAGTTAGAAAAGAAAAATAATCTTGTACAAGAGATTTTAGAAGAGTTGAAGGGGGCCGTCGATAAGAAAAATACGTACATAGTTGAGTTAGAAGAATAATATGACTCATTACAAGGAATCGCTGATAATTTACAAGTTGATTTAGTGAATAAAAAAATTAGGAAGACCGAGTCAACAAATAATTGTGAAGAACTATTGAAAGTCATTGCGAGCCAGATTATCAAGTTAGAGCTTATCAGAACGTGGTAGAGAAATTGGAAAGAAACAACGATGTTAATGTCAATGCATTGAGATATGATTACAAATTGCTGCAACAAAGTACAACTTGATTTTACAATCTGAACACGCTGTGGAATGGCTGAAAGGCATGGTTGTGAGAGCAAACAATTTAGCAAAATAAGCATCATTTTTTAAGAGAAAGTGTTTTGCCCATCCATCCTAATGGGGAGAACTTTTCTAAGTTTTTGGAAGAAATCAACCGGGATTTAGGTCATTTTGGTCATTTTGTATAAATTCATATTGCGAAGTAATGTAATTGACTTCTACATACTCAAATATAGTGTATGGCTCTACTAATTGAATGAAATTGAGTACTTCAGGACTTTCACTTTGTGTAATATCATTTCTCATGCATAAATTTACTTTCATCATTATTATTGTTATTATTATTTCTTCTTTTTCATTAGTAAAATCTACCATCTCATTGTTTTATTTTTATTTATTTTAAGAAAACTTTTCAAAGATAGCCCATCAACTCTGACATCCCTATAGAATGCGAGCTCAAGTTAGGGTCATGGACAAGCAAGAAAGAGAGCAATCGCGAGAGGAAATGAAAGAAGAAATTAGGGAGTTGAAAGAGTAAATGGCCAGAGACCTGGTACTCCTCACCATCAATAAGGGAAAAGCCTATCTTGAAAATTCGTAAGGGACTCAATCATCACAAAATCAACTGCCAAATGATACTCCACATTTCCCTCATATATTCACTCCAACCTATCAACATCATCAGACTGACCAATTTCAGCATGCTTCACTACCAGTAAATATTCAGCACTATCCATTTCCAAATGTCCAGGAAATGATGCAGACAGGGAAAATTGGATACAACTCATCCACAATAGCACCTATCCATAACCAAGCTTTCACTCTACAAGGAAAACTCGCTAATGAGCCAATCATTATACCCGATGTTGATGACCCAAAGGTGTAGAGGCATGTTACCAAACCAAGCGAAGACCCGTTGTCGAAAGATAAGCTAGACTTTCTAGAGTAGAGATTACACGTCGTTGAAGGTTCAGATGTATATGGTACAATTGATGCCACCCAATTATGTTTGATCCTGGATGTAACCATCCCATACAAATTCAAACTGCCTGAGTTTGAAAAATATGATGGTAGTACATGCCCGAGAAGTCCTTTATAATGTACTGCAGAAAGATGGTTGTTTGTGCAAATGATGATAAGTTGTTGATTCATTTCTTTCAAGATAGCTTCATGGGGGCTACATCTCGCCAGTATATCCAATTGGATAACCAACATATTCAGAGGTGGAAAGATTTAGCTAATGCTTTCTTAAGACAATACAAGTACAACATAGACATGGCTCCTGATCGTCTGGATCTACAAAGGATGGAGAAAAAGCCTACTAAAAGCTTTAAAGAATGTGCACAAAGGTGGAGAGAATTAGCTGTTCAGGTACACCCTCTTATTAGAAAGGAGATGGCTGTAATGTTTATTAACACCTTGTGATCTCGATTCTATGATAGGATGATTAGAAATGCTTCAAACAAATTCTATGACATTATAATGATTGGTGAAGGATTGAATATAGGGTAAATAATGAAAGAATTTTAAAAGCCTTATCAGATACATCATCCGTAAAAAGGGGCCGTCGTTGAAGCGAAAAGAAGGGGATGTACAAGCGATCAATTTTGGGTACTCATCACAAGTTGTGAACTGAGGTCAGGATTTTCAAATCTATGACATCATATGTGGCAAATACCTCACAAATATTGTACAATTATCAGTCTCAACAATCAATATTTCAAAACAACTAAAGACCCAGTTTCAGACCACCGACTCACCAGTAAAATGTTGGTTAGACTGATCAGCCTCTGAGGGGAAATAAAAATAATCAACATTTTGTCCAATATGATCCAATCCCTATCTCATATACGAAACTCTTACCACAATTTATACGAAATAATGAAATGGTGTCAATTCCTTATGAACCTCTCCAGCGATGATACCCAAGGTGGTAAGTTCTGACTGTCCGCTGTGATTATCATGGTGGGACAGTGGGATATTCGATTGAGAATTGCACAACATTAAAAGGTAGAGTACATGCATTGATCAAGACTAATGGTTGAATTTTAAAAAGACTAATGGGAACTCATATATCAATTCCAACCCTCTACATGGGAATCCTGTCGTAAACGCAATTGCGGTATCCTTTTCATATGAAAATAAGGATGTGGCAGATGTGAGCATGTCAATGGAAATACTTTTCCGTCTTCTTTCTAAAGCGGGGTACATCTACTCAACACGCTCAGAGGATGAAGGCATTTCGAAGAAGCATATGCACGACTTTGATTGCTTGTTTCATAAGAATGTGACTGGGCATAGAATTGAGGAATGTGCTGATTTTAAAATGAAAGTACGAAGGTTGTTGAATGTAAAAATACTTACAATAATTCATAAAGGAGGAAGGGAATGCCAGGAAGATGACTCTTTATTCCTCATGATAACTAAAGAATTGTCTGAAGTAAATGTTGAAGTGTCATCCTATATCTCAAAACCTCTTACAACACATTATGAGGAAAAGTCAACTCGCACCACTATTTCTTATGCTTCGACGCCCATCACCATCCAAATACCGGGTGCATTTGCTTACAAAGATTCAAGACCAGTACCATAGAGGTACATATATGAGGTTATTATAAGAAGTAATGGCAAAACTCAAGCGTTAAATCCGTCAGACCTCGATCTCCCCATAACTAATATTTTGGGAGTAAGTGGGATGATGAGGAGTGGCAGATGCTACACCCTAGATGTTTTAAAAATGGATAAAACCGACGAGTTTTAAAGGCAAAAGAAAGGGAAAGCCAAAGAAAGTGACAATGGTCATGAGCTCCAAAAAGAGATGTAAAGCGGCCAAGTGATAGACCTCGATATAATGAGAGGTACAGAGAAAGAAAGAGCACTGTTTGGAAAAGAATTATGTGGATTTTTTAAGCTTATCAAGCAAAGCGAGTATAAGGTGATAGAATAACTTAACCGCTTACATGCTCGCATATCTTTACCATCACTTTTTTTTTAATTCTGAACCGTATCGCTAAGCATTATTGAAGGTTTTGAATCAAGCATATGTCTGTCAAGACATTATAGTGGAGAAGTTGAGTGGAATTGTGAGAAATATTACCACACCAAATTTTATCACTTTTACAGATGATGAAATCTTTGTCGATGGTACTGGACACATCAAAGCTCTACATATATCCATGAAATATAAGGATTATGTTGTTGCAAAAGTACTGATTGATAACGGCTCGTCTCTAAATATAATGCCAATATCCACACTAGCAAAGCTCCTTGTGGACGAGACAGATATGCCGCCGAGCATGATGATAGTAAGAGCATTCGATGGTACTTGAAGATAAGTAATCAGAAACATAGAGATACAAATCTGAATCGGGCCATGCCTATTCAATATTATTTACCAAGTGATGGCATAACTCTAGCATACAGCTTTCTTTTGGGTCGACCATTGATTCACTTTGTTGGGGCAGTATCGTCTTCCTTACATCAAAAAGTTGAAATTTATAATAGATCATAAACTTATTTGTATATGTGGGGAAGAATATTTGCCGGTATCCAAATCAGCCACCAAGTCATATGTTGGATTTTTGCTTTTTCTACTAGAATTACTTCAAATGCTAAAACCCGCCTCATTTGCATATTTGTTGTAGAAGCCATGAACATCTTCCAATGATTCAAATTCTTGGCCCAATTTGGGCTTGTTATCTTGCATTACATATGGAATGTGAACATTGTCTAAGGGTTGTGAATTAGAGTCTAATTGGGGTTGTGATTCTCTCTTAGTAAAATTAACCCATTTTTATCTCTGTCTTATTCATTTCCTTAAAACCTAGATTTCATAAAAGACGAATAATATATATGTGATTGAAAAGTAATTAATAATAGAATTAAAAGTCTAATCTAAGAAAAATGTTTTTTTGCTAAAGTAGACTCATACACTAATCATTTTGCAGAATTTGACCCTTACATTAATTTTTGCTTACCCTGATTCCTGGCCCACCTTCAATTCAAAATTAGTTTGTGAAGTTACCGAAAAGCCTTTTCACGAATTCTAAACGATAGCTTGAAAAAAAATGATGATTACACATTTTCATTACACGAAACCTAACACATTCGTGTACCTCATTTGCATTTCCCTCATTTCTCTCTTATTGTTACTCTCTCTCTCTCTCGAAGTCACATCATCTCTCTCTGTAAATCCTTGAGTCTTCATCTCCCACAGTAAAGTAAGTTTTTGGGTTTCTGAGTTTTTGTTTTCTGGTTTCTGAGGTGTTTTTTTGTGTTTCTGAGATTTTTTTTTCTAGATTTCTGCGTTTCTATTTTTTGTGGATGTTCCAATTACAACAAGGTTATTTTTTTGGGTTTCTAATATTCTTCTTCTATGTTTCTGATTATTTTTTTCCTTTTGGAGTTCAGAGTGTTTTTTATGGGTTTTTGAGGATCTGGTCTTGGTGGGTGTCTATTTTCTGGGTACACACTCAACGTGTAACCATTATGTAGTGTACACAAGGATCGTGTAAACCTCGTGTACACTACATGATGGTTACACGATGAACGTGTCCCTCTCGTGTAATCTATACGAAGACTACACGAGGGACGTGTAAACCTCGTGTAGATTACATAAGGACTACACCAGGATCGTGTACCTCTCATGTAGTCTATACAGGGACTATACGAGGGTCGTGTAAAGCTCGTGTAGTCTACACGAGGGTCGTGTAAAGCTCGTGTAGTTTACACGAGGGTCGTGTAAAGCTCATGTAGTCTACACGGTGCTTACACGACCCTCGTGTAGTCTACATGTGGCTTACACAACCCTCGTATAGCCTACACGAGGACTACACCAGGGTCGTGTACCCCTCGCGTAGTTTACACGATGACTACACGATCATCGTGTACATTTTCTGATCTTATGTTTGCCTTTAATTTTTTACAGGTTATGGCTTCATCATAGATGCAACCAAGATATGTTTATGACGTTAACAGAATTTCAAAAGCAAGGGTCAATGCAAAGTGCAATACCCACTGCATTGAGGATATCAAGACCAAGTTGATAGCTCATCAACTCCCTATATTTAGGGAGACATGCTTTGGCCATCTCATTGATCTCCCTGCCTTGAAGTTTTCAGTAACTATCTGCCATCAGCTACTGGCCAGAGAGGCGAATATGTCAACGGCACTCCATCTGAGAGGAAATCTAGTTTCTTGTCAATGAGGAATCACTGTGCTTCTCCAAGAATGAGTTCTCCCTACTGAGGAGGAAGAAGAAAAAAGCTATTGGAGATCAGTAGTTGGATATAAGGTATGTTCAAAATCATTTTCTACCATTCTTCTTCTTGAACACGGATCTCGTGTAGTCATCGTGTAGACTAAATGATGGTTACACTGACCTCGTGTAGTTTGCATCATGGTTACACTGATCGCGTGCAGTCATCGTGTAAATTAGTGTAACCATTGTGTAGATTACACAAGGTCCATGTAACCATCGTGTAGTCTACACAAGGGATACTCATGGTCCTTGTAACTGATCGTGTAGTTTACACGATAACTACATGATGTCCGTGTAACCGATCATGTAGTCTACAAGGTGACTACATGAGGTTCGTGTAGTCACCCTTTTCTAGTTTATCTGCTTAATATTACATATTTTTTTAGTTGACGCCTCCTCAGTCACCCTTTCCAGTAGAAGAGGAAGCTAATGAGGAGGATGAGGCCATTGAAAAGGAAGAAGATAAGAAGAAGAGGAGGAAAAGGTCCGAGGAGGCCATTGAAAAAAGAAGAGGAGAAGAAGATGAGGACGAAGAGGTCCGAGGAGGCCATTGGAAAAACATAGGAGAAGAAGATTGTGTCCAAGAAGTTAACGGACATGAAGATTTGGTGAGGAAATGTCTGCTTGGAATGGACCAAAAGATCACTGCAATGGACAAGAAGATTTTGTCCATGCAATCAAACATTTTCTTTGCAATTTCCCAAATTAAAAATTTTGGATGGATCATTTGGTAACATTGAGGCCAGATGATTACTCATTCTATCCTCGATCTTCCATGATGATGGCTAGCAACGGGGAGGAGACAAAGATTGAGAAGGAAGAGAAAAAGAATGAAGAATGAGAGAATGATGAAAAAGAAGAATAGATGGTAGAGAAGGAAGAAGAAGAAGAGATGGTAGAGAAGGAAGAAGAATAAGAGAAGGAACAGAAGGAAGAATAAGGAAAAGAAGAAAAAGAAGAAGAAAGATATGAAAAATAAGAAGAAAGAAGAAGAGATGGTATAGGAAAAAGATGAAAAAGAATAAGAAAAATAAGAAGAGAAGGTAGAAGAAAACGAAGAAGATGAGGTATAAGGAAAAGATGAAAAAGAAAAAAAAAGAAAGAGAATGTGAGAAAGAAGAACAAGAAAAATAAGGAAGAGAAGAAGAAGAAGAAGAGAGAAGGTAATAAGGAGAAGGAAGGTGAAAAGAATGAAGATGAAAAAGAGAAAGAAGTTATCAAAGAAAAAGAAGAAATAGAAGAGAAAAAAGAAAAAGAAGAACAAACAGAAGAAAAAACAAAAAAGGAGAAAAATAGAAGAAAAAGAAATACACAAAGAACAAGAAAAGAAGGGAAGAAGGTGAAGAAAATAAGAATTAGACGAAAGAAAGAGGAAGAAAAAAGAAAGAAAAAAGCAGAATAATAAGAAGAAGCAAAAAAAAGAAGAAGAAAATGTTGCATCGATAAAATCTACATTGATGGATTCGGTTTAGTTAATGGAGCAGTCCAACGATAGAGAAGAAGAAGAGCTTGTCTGCCTTGGTGAACTCTGTAAGAGGAAGATAAAGAGATCTCGAGTCCTAGAGTCACCTACTTGAGAAACTTAACAAGTTGAAAAGAAGAAGCAGCGAAGGAAAAAATCTGATGAGAATATCGTTGCCAAAATGGACTTCAAACATTTTTCAACCATACGGTGATGTATCTTCAAAGGATGAAACCCATTTTAAAGCTTGGTTCACCTCCCTAAAGGTAAAGTAAATTCTGTATTTTTACTTCTTGTTCTCGTACACGATGGTTACACTGGCCTTGTGTATCCATCGTGTAGTACACACAATGGTTACACTGACCTCTTGTAGCCATCGTGTAGTATACATGATGGTTACACCGACATCGTGTATGCTACACAATGGTTACACTGACCTCGTGTAGTCATCATATAGTATACACAATGGTTACACTGACATCATGTAACCACCGTGTAGCAAACCAATTGTGTATCTAATTTTGACCTATAATTACGTTGTATAGGAACAAGAAAGTAGTCATCGAATTTTGCACCGTTGACGTTACCTGGTTCAAAAGCTAGTCTTTTCATCTTATGAATGGCTTGAGTCAGATGTAAAAAATTATTTATAATCTTTTTTAATGTGGTATTTAAAATAAATATAAATATCTTACCTAATCTTTATTACATTTTAACATATCGATGCATACCTGCAGCTCATGAGGAGGGATTTGCAAGACTACAACTCTCATATCAGAATCAGTGTTGGTGACTTGATTCTGCAAATAAGGAAGATTTATTTTTGAACTTAATGAAGTGCACACCGTAGTCTACATGAAGCCTTCATGCTTCCTCGTGTAGACTGCATGAATTCTATGTGAGGCTCAAGACTACATGATGTCTACACAAGGTAACATGGAAGGCCTCGTGTAGGCTTCATGCAGTCTTCATTACCATTTTTTATTGACATTGAGGATTTAAATTTTTTCTTGTGCATTACAGGGGAACCTGTCTGGCCGAATGGAAGAGTTTGAGCAAGATCTCGCATGCTGGGATATTGACATTAATGATTCGCTCGGGTACCTGGTCTTTGGCTTACAGACAAATTTTGGATGGAGCTTGGAACATTCTGATAAGGTTATCTTTCCAATGAATGTGAACCAAAGTCATTGGATTGCGATTGAACTTGATTTGGATGGTCAGTATATTTGTATTTATAACTCAATGAACACGCCACATCAACGCTCCTAGTACATTAAAATAATAAAACCTTTTATGAAGATTATCCTTCAGCTTCTTCAAACGATGAACATTTATGAGAATAGAAATAAGGTTAAACCCAAAGATGGGTGGAAATATGAGAACATAAACTGTCCACAACAAGAGAATGAGTAAGTGAAAGATAAATTATTTTAAAAGTCCACTTAAAATTTCATACATATTATTTAATTATATATTTTTATTTCATGTGTTTTGTAAGTTCGATTGTGCGGTATTCACCCTTAAATTTGTCGAGGCCCTCGCATATAGGAAGAACCTCCAAGAAATAACTCAACAAAAAATGTCAAAAATAAATTGGATATATCTTATGGATTTTTATGGATTTTTTATGCTTAAGCTCATGATTTTAAGAATTCAGAACCATATTTTTCTTAACAAAATTTTTATTTTTATACACCCTCAAATTGTGAATTATGAATTTTCGTAACTTTTATTTTTAATGCCCAATTTTCTTATATGTTGTTAAATGTTTTTGCTTACTATATGTTTGGTATAGGCTTCATGTAGCCTACACGATGACTTCGTAGGCATCGTGTAGTGTTCATGTAGCATGCAAGATGACTTTACGGGTATCGTATAGTGTTCATGTAGCCTACATGATGACTTCACAGGTATCGTGTAGTGTTCATGTAGCCTACACGATGACTTCACGGGCATCGTGTAGTCTTCATATAGTCTACAAGATGACTTCACGGTCATCGTGTAGGCTTTGTGTAGCCTACACGATGATTTCACGGGCATCGTGTAGGCTTCATGTAGGCTAATTAACCGTTATGACATTATTAAATAATAAACACAAGTATATTTCTATATTAATATTTAATTTAAGGCTACAAGTGCCAATATTTATCTTTAAGTGGCTTGGTCATCCCGTTGAGATAGAGAATTTGGATTTCTTCACGTTTATCGGTTGTGGTCAATTTGCTCAAAACGTTTGCACTTCCTATTCACTACTTCCTCACCTCTAGATGGAATTCTATTTGTCCTAGGTCTGCCACTTTGTCGTCTCGTTATAGGTGGCAATACCACATTTACATGAACCTCATGGCTGATGACTAATTTGCTTGATCTCCGAGAGAATGTATTGTTTTTACATACGTAGCAATTAAAATCTCATTTTTATAGAACATTTTGAACACATGAAAATGTGTTCATGAAATTTGATCAAGATCAAATTCTTGACACGTACAAGTCTTAAGTTGTAAGTTTACCACTACTTCTCTACCCTCAACCGCGACAAAAAACTTGTGGATGTCCGAAGGAAACAATAATAGCGATCGTGATGCAAGATGCTTCTTTTTAAGCTCAGTCTCAACCCAATCTGTCATATGTGAGGTGACTTAACAGGCAGCCATCCCTCGTTTTTAGATTCATCGTTGTAACATATTACAAATATGTTCTGTAAGGTATGTAATGGGAAGCTTTCTAGCATCCTTCAAAATCTCATTCAAACATTATGCGATGTCTGTAGTCATTATATTGTATCGTCTTCCATCAAAACGGGACCGTTCCCACCTCTTAACTCCCTCAGCAACACGTATTATGATCTAGAAATGCAAATGTAAAATGAGTCATCAGCCACTCAAATACTGATCGACGGTATTCCTTTGCTGCTATAAAAAATATTGCGACCGCATCTTCCTTTTTATAAATTGATTTGATATTTTGACCCATATGGAAGATGCAAGCTCCATGAAGTGCATTGGGGAAGACAACATATATATCATTTAGTATACTTGTATACATGTCGGATATAAACACTAAGTCTTTCGGATCAGTGATTACATTGTGAAGTTTACGGAAGAATCATTCCCATTAATCATTATTTTCTGAATCTACAATGGGATATACTTGGTTGTTCCCATCCTTTGCTATTGCAACAAATAATACCCTTTGTATTTGGCTTTTAGAGTGGTTGCGTCAACAGCAATGACAGACTGTATACAGTTGAAAAATTCACGAACAGAGGGTCCAAGAGCCATGAAAATATATTTAAAATGATTCTGCTCATCGATCTCCATGTGTTATTGTCCCTGAAAAATATTTAATATCGTTGTATTAAAATCAGCAGAGTCTATAGTGTACATGATGCATACACGAGGTCCGTGTAACCATCGTGTAGACTACACGAGGCTAGTGTAGTACTCATGTAAACATTATGATGGCGAAATAAAAAATAAGTATCTAAATTTTTTTATTCTAACATGTGATAATATGCTGGGAGCATCCTATAGTTGTCTTTAGGCGACCCTTGAACTAATTTCAAATTATATTCCCTAGCTCGCCATGCCTTATGGTAACTTATGTTGACACCGAAATCAAGTTGAATATCTTCAATTATGTCTTTTGGTCTATATATACATCCGATACCTATGTATTTGGACCTTATAGAATGATTAATCAATGAAAATGCAGCCTGGTTGTGTTCATGCCTCAATACTTCAAATGGGCATGCATGTGTATTGATGACAATATTGACTAGTTTGACTTGAAGATCTGAAACTCAAAATTTCTCTAGATTGCCATCATACGAGCACCCTTAAGTACCTCAGCTTTATCAATGTATAAATCATCCATATTTATTGTGTCTGTTACAAGTTGATTCAAATCCACCTGTTGCTCACTGGACTCGGGATGTTGTTCATTCAAATCAGGTTGTGATGACAATGATTAATCAATGAAAATGTAGCCCGATGGTGTTCATGTCTTAATACTTCAAATGTGCATGTATGTGTATTGATGAACTTTGTAACTTTGAAGTATGGACAATTTTTAAATTTCATGGCCCGTAACCTCCATTGGCATGTTTTCTCAATACATACAAGTGTCAATATTGACTGGTTTGACTTGAAAATCTGAAACTTAAAATTTCTCTGGATTGCCATCATACGAGTAACCTTAAGCAGCTCGGCTTTATCAATGTATAAATCATCCATATTTAATGTGTCTGTTACAAGCTGATTCAAATCTACTTGTTGCTTACTGGACTCAAGACGTTATTCATTCAAATCAGGTTGTGATGACAATGGGCAAGTGTTATCGGGATCACAACCAGTATTCAAGTCTAGAATTGTTGTATGGTCGTCTTTACTGATGGTTTTATCATGGTCATCTCCACAGATTGCATCATCATATGCCCCCTGATCAAAATCATCATCATCACCATCAAGATCAACATCCTCATCCTAAAAAACATCATTCTCGTCATGACCAAAAATATCATCATAATGATAGTTCCTTTGAAAATGATCAACACTCTCAAAGTAAGGAACGCTTTCGGATGAAAACAAATTTAGGCTTGGTACTTACAAATAATGGGGTTTAAAGTGATTATGATATATTCTCCGTAACAAATAACTGTAAATCTTTATCCTTTAGAATTTCAGTATGAGGGCAGGGGACATGGCTTTTATAAAGAAATTTTATGGATAGATCATACTTTGAGGGGTTTATTTGAAGTTATTCATGCAATATATCCAATAGCTCGTGGTAAGTGCACTTAGTTGATATCTTCAATAATTTGGTCTTCTCTCCATTAAAAAAATCATGTTGTACAATTTTTCACCCAATCTCCATCATGGATTACAAAAATTTGAACTTCAAACATATCTGTATATACATCAACGAAGGAAGTCAGTACAAGAAGAATATATAATGAAATAGAATATCACACGATGATCGTGTAGCCATCATCTAATCATCGTGTGGTGTAGTACACGAGGCTTTCACGGGCATCGTGTAGTGTACATAAGGCATTTCAAGCACCGCGTAATGTACACTACACAATGATCGTGCGGACTTCATGTACTATAATAGATCCTATATGATGAGTACACGGTGATCGTGTAGTGTAATTGTGTAGTGTAGACGAGTGTACTATACGATGATCGTGTAGTGTAGTCGTGTAATGCACACGAGGACTACACAGTGATTGTGTAGTGTCATCGTGTTATGTACACGAGAATCGTGTAGTGTACAAAGAAGCACATGATTATCATGTAGTCATCCTTTACACTACACGATGAGCGTGTAGCTCTCGTGTAGTGTAATAAATGCTACACGATGCTCGTGACCTGCTAAAGAAGTTCCTGATACGCTACACGATGATCGTATAATGTACATGAAATCTATACAAAATCGTGTACCCTCATGTAGTCTACACGATGACCATACGAGGCTCGTGTAGACCTCATTTACACTACACCATCATCTTGTAGTGATCATATACAATAAATGAACTTCAAACAACTTTCCAGAAAGCATAAAATAAACAAATATTCTCAGAAAACTCATGAACATGAAAAACCCATGAAAATTTAATCTTTCCAGAAAGAATAAAACAAAACTTATATATGTTCCAGAAAGAATAACTAACAATCCTTTGCTGTTGCAGGAAGAAGGAAGAAGACGAATAAGAGGATGAAGAAGAAAACGAAGAGGAAAACGAAGAAGTAGAAAAATGAAAAATAAAGAAGGAGAAATGGGGTGGGTATAGAAGTTTTGAGTGTTAAATGAACAGACCATGACATTTGATTGGGCAACTTGTAAGAAGGGCAATGAGGAAAAAAATAGAAAAGTGAAGGAAAAGTGGGTCATAGGTCAGGGTAAGTGGACCATGACATCTAATTTTCTAGATGTTTGCATCTTGGCAAATTCAATACTGCGGTTAATGGGGATAATAGTCCCATTAGAAATACTATAGCCTAAAAATCTTACCGTTGTTTGAAATATTTTCATCTTACTAGTAGACAATACTAGGCCATTTTCTATTAATAACATTCTTGAAAATATTCAAATGTTTAATATGTTGATCTATAGATGACGAAAAGATTAAAATATCATCAATGTAACAGATAATAAATGCAGTATAAGCATTAAAGATATCACTCATGATATGCTAAAATTCAGAAGGGCCATTTTAACCTCAAAGGGTAAAACATTCCATTCATAATGGCCAAATGGTACGATAAATGTAGTTTTATACTTGTCTGGTTCAACTATTTGGATTTGCCAAAATTCTGATTTCTAATCAAATTTTGAGAAAATAATCATAAAGTCTGTTAAGCAGATCTTTTTTATTGGGAATAGGATATCTAATCTATTGCAAAGCATCATTAAGCAGCTTATAATTGATCACTAACCTAGGTGATCCTCGCTCAATTTCATTATTTTTATTGACATAGAAATCAGTACAACTCCAAGGAGACTTACCAGGTCTAATTACTTTTTTCTGTAACGATGATTCTATTTCTGTTTTGCAGAGTTCTAAATATTTCTTTTTCATTTGACTAAGTCTAGACTTAGTAGGAATATTTTTCTCATTAAAGTCTGGATGATATGGTAAAGAGATGATATGTTTCTTTCTATCCCAAAAAGCATTAGGGATATCACTACAAATTTCAGTTTTGAATTCATGTAGAATTATTTTTATTTTGTTTTGTATTGCTGGTGGTTATTGTATATGTTTATCAATAGTCAAAAAGTGTATTTCTTTTTGTAGCAAGTTTAACTGATTTGTTTTATTGTCAAGAAGATGTCTTATGAGATCAACTTCGTTTGTATCCGGTTTGGTAATGAATTCAAAAGTAATATCAGCATTATCAATGACAGTATAGAAACCTGAAGTATCAATTCTGGTGACATGCATGATAGAATTGAGGAAATGATTGCCTAGAATTATACTTTCTTTCATATTCTTAATTAACACAAATTATGCGGGTAAGCAAACACCTTATTTGCATATGAGCGCTTCTGGTATTTTATATTGAATTCTCATAGAATTACCACTGACACTTGTCAGTGATTGAGTGGTTTTCTGGAAGTATTTGATAGGGATTAATCCCTCGTGAATACAGTTCATATATGCACCACTATCAACTAAGACAATGGAGTCAGTAATGATGAAATCGGGTTTGATTACTAAGGTAATCTTAGTATACCATTTCTGGAAAGTTATTTGGTTAAGAAGAAATAAATACGGATGATTATCCCTTGTCCGACCTGGTGAGATCTCACGAGGCTGATCTGGCGAAGTCAAAGTTTGACTTGGGAAAGGCTGATCTGGTGAAGTCAAATGTTGACTTTGACTTGGTTGATTTGGTGAGGAAGTTGTAGCAAAGTCTACAGGGTTTTTCCCTTTGATTGTAGACTGTTTGAGCAGATTGAGATCCTTAAAAATGATTTGGTTAGCAGTTTTAGCTGTTGGATTTTAGATTTAATTATATTAATTTTCATTTTCAGACCAGAAATGGTAATAGGTTTCTGAGGTATATGGTCCTGTTGAATACGGTTTAAAAGTTCTTTCATGTTGTAATTTTCTACGGGTCTGATCTCGGGAGTGGAATATCGCTTGTAACAAGTTTCTAAAAACTTTAACTTCATCTCTGGATCAGTAATTTGACCAGCTGTGACAAGAAGAGATCGCTAGAGATCGGTTAACACATTCAGACCTGGTCCGTTCAGATCTATATATAGATTATATAGGATTATTTCATATGCACGTATTGAGTAAATCTGATCCACGTTTGCAATGACACGGAGAAGAAGGTAGACAGAATAACATCAAAACATGTTACGTAGAACTTAACTCCCGTCGACTATTAAATTAATTAAAAACATTTTTGCAATTCTAACATTTTCCCGCCAAAATCATCAAATTAACAATTTTTGAGAAATACAATTTACACATTGCACTCTATTCTTTATATGTCCAAATTCTAAAGTGAACTTGCAATTATTTTGAATTTTAGGTTACACGTTTTTTTATTTTGAAATTTCAACATTCGAATTTTCTAATCTTTCATTAAAAAACAATGCTTATTTCTCGTTAACGTAGTATTCTTATCACTTCTTTCCTCTCCATATTCATCTTTTGAATATAAAATTGTCTATATCACATATTACTTAGTCAATTTAACCAATTATAATTATAAGATATACCATCGAAGCATATGATTAAATGAAAACACTGGAAAAAGTAGAATAACATCATATATGACTGTTACTTGAATTTGGGTTAAGTATGATTTTTGTTAGAAGTCAAAATAGTGGATTCAATTGCTTCAATAATAGGTATTGTGACTTAAAAGAGAAAAATGATAGAAAATATGTGTAAAAGCAAAAGTTAATTTAATGTAACATGAACTTAAAAGAAAATAAAGTATAAGTAAACTCTAATGAACCTTAAATATTTGAAAACCGTTTTTTTAAATAAACGAACAAACTCGAATGAACCTTTTAAGTACATAAGTTATAAAGAGTTACAAGATTAGGCTACATCACTCATTGATTACTTTGCTCTATTTACGTACAATAACCATACATACAATATTCCTAAACTAAGGTAGATTTTTAGTGTTGCAAGCTGGTTTTTCTGAGTGCATGTGTTTGATCCTTTCGTCATCTCCTTTATTATATATACGAAATTTTGAAGTAACTCGTTGCATGCACAAACTGCCAGGCCTACCTTTCATATTTTTTGAGAAAACACACTCACCTTCTTATACGAAGGGCAAGTTATGACATTTTGAGAATTGTACCGTGTATTTATGTGATGTGGTAACAATGAAACTTGATGAGACGTTGAGGTAAGTTTTGAAACTAATATGTAATTAAGATAAGATACAATGATGGTTAGTGTAATCAGCCCAAATATAAGGAAAAAGTCTAAAGTGGCGGTACAATATGACTTATACTTTAAACGTTAATCATGTATTTTAAATGTGTTGAAAAGTGATATATTTTAAATGTGTTATAAAAAAAAACTTATGAAATCATATCATAACCGGCATCATGGAAGGACCCACAAATTATAAAATAACTAGTGAGAAGTCCTGCACGGGTAAAGGGAATTACTTTTATATAATAAATTAGAAAATAAGGGAGAGAATAAAAACTCTTTAGTTGCGAAAGTAAAATATTTAAACATACATAATAATAAACAAAATTTCATAGAAAAAAATAGATTAGGTGTTTACTTATATTAGCGTATTTGTATTTATATCTGATATTTCAAAGTTTAGAATATTTGTGTTGATTGAAATGTAATATTTCTTTTAAAAAATAGATTTGCACTTCCTTCATGACACATGACCCTCCGTTTCTTTCTTCAGCCTAGTGTCGCGTTGGTTATGCTATTGCTAACGGCATTTTCTTCACCCTTGTGAGGTTGACAAAGTGCAGCTACGGCACCAAAGTCCGCACCCCTCTTTCGTGCTGCACTTGCACATACTTCCACTTATTCCGGAATGGTGCCATACGGGCTTAATTTATAATTATTCAGTCTTATTTAAATCTCAAGTGAAATGATTAATCTAACATAAAATGATTTAAATACTAATAAATTTTCATGTATAATATAAATATTTTAAAAATATCCCATTTCTACAATTTATATAGTTTTAGATCAACATTATGTGTCATTATTTGATCTTGAAACCCATAAGGTACTCAAGATTAATTCATTGTTGGATCATTTCTATAGAAATTCAATATAAAAAAATTGATATAATGAAGCGGCAATTAGTAATATCAAAGATTTTTTTGTTAATGGAAAATGTTAACTCTCGAACTTGAAGTCGATAACATCTTGTTTAATCAGTTGACATGTGAGGCCTTTGTCATCAGGGTACGTGACCAAAAAATAAAAGAGAATATTACTCTTTATTGTTTTTGAAATAAAAGAGAATATTATTGAAATTAATAAATAGTAATATTCTTTTATTGCGGAAAAGGAAATTGTGCCCCACTTCGTGCATATCGCCAGCATAGAAAGCCCTTTGGCGCCTTTTACTCGCTACCACATCGATATAAAGCACATCATCCATGGCTCCTCATTATTAATTTTGGCGGGAAAGTTCAAACATTTTCCAAATCCCACTGCGAGGGAATCCCTAATTTCCTCTTTTTCCAAATTTTCAAGGCTTCATCTTTGTCTCTATCTCTATCTACCCTTGCTATATAGCCCCTATCATCCCTACAGTTTCGGAGGTGCGGAAAACCTGTTCGACGAATTTATTCAAAGAGACGTTTGTGAGAAAATGTACGTGGTAAAGAGAGACGGGCGTCAGGAGACGGTTCATTTCGACAAGATCACTGCGAGATTGAAGAAGCTCAGTTATGGCCTCAGTATCGATCACTGTGACCCTGTGCTAGTCTCCCAGAAGGTTTGCGCTGGAGTCTATAAGGGCGTCACGACTAGTCAACTTGATGAATTGGCTGCTGAAACCGCTGCTGCCATGACAACTAATCATCCTGATTATGCTTCTGTGAGTTCTTGTCCTCAGTTTCTTGATTTGAGGTTCAGGGTTATCTCCGTGTTTCCCTTGTATTTTCGTTTGTGTTGTTGCTATGTATCTTGAATCTTTTTAATCCTTCGTTCTGTTTGTTCTCAAATTTTTGTAACTTTGCTTTCCATTTCGGCATTTCCTCTTGTTGTTTAATTTCTCCTGATGATTTGGTTCCACGTAATTGCTTATTTTTGTGTTGATATTCTTTTTTCTTTCTGTTTAATTATGGAATTATTTCGAATTCTGTAGTGGATTATGCATGAATTATGGGATTTTTTTGTGAAATGGAAAAAATGCAGTCTATATATTAGCATATAATTTGGATCTGATTATTTTGATTGTTGATTGGTGTAGTTGGCTGCTAGAATTGTTGTTTCAAACCTGCACAAGAAGACCAAGAAATCATTTTCAGAGACGTAAGTGTCAATCAAGACTCTTATACTACACTCATTATGATAATTATTGTTTTGGACAATAACTGTTTTCTTATAAATGATTATTAAACAACTTCATTGTGCTATGTTTTGGTAAATGCAGGATCAAGGACATGTACTTCCATGTCAGCGAGAGGTCTGGCCAAAAGTCTCCTCTAATAGCTGATGATGTTTATCAAATAGTCATGCAGGTAATTTTACCGTTCTTTCAAGCAAATCATCTTATGGTGATTACTTATTATTATTTCAAACAAATCATCTTACGATATCAAATATCTTGAATGCGTTTATAACCAATTTTGTCAGCTGAATGCTTGCGTTAACAAAAAAGAAACCCCGAAGTGCAGCAATTTTTCTTTTTGGTTTAATAATGCAGTGATTATTAGTCTGCCCTAATATTGGTTTTGGTGTCCCTTCCATACATAATCATTTGGTAATTTTCATTTATAAGAAATGAGAAACCTGCATGATCATTTTTCACTTGTCATGTTGTAGGATTGAGGTGGCTGTTTACTCTGATCTGTTGAATCATTTTTCCACCTGAGTAGATACTTGTATTAATAAGGAATCATATATGGCTTCTGATTTTCATTTCTAGTGCTTATTCTGGAACCTAAGGTTGTTATCTAATGACCTCTTATTCAACTATCCTATATTTCAGAATGCTGCTCGTTTGGACAGTGAGATTATCTATGACCGGGACTTTGACTATGATTACTTTGGTTTTAAAACACTAGAAAGGTCCTATCTGTTAAAGGTTCAAGGGAAGGTTGTAGAGAGGCCCCAACACATGTTGATGAGGGTTGCTGTAGGAATTCACAAGGATGATATTGATTCTGTTATTAAAACATACCATCTGATGTCTCAACGGTGGTTCACCCATGCTTCTCCCACACTTTTCAATGCAGGAACCCCAAGACCTCAAGTATGTTCCTTGTTTATGCATGTGTTGCATTGATTTGCTTTTTATTCTTTTTCTAACCCTTTTTTTAGTGTCTATTTACGGTGCTTTGGATCTCTCTAACTTAAAAAAGTGGATCTGTTTGTGTAATCTTGCAGTTAAGTAGCTGTTTCCTTGTCTGTATGAAAGAGGATAGCATTGAAGGCATATATGATACCTTAAAGGAGTGTGCTGTTATTAGCAAGTCAGCTGGGGGAATTGGTGTTTCTGTTCACAACATTCGTGCCACAGGCAGTTATATTCGTGGGACTAATGGGACATCCAATGGCATTGTACCAATGCTGCGTGTGTTCAATGATACAGCCCGTTATGTTGATCAAGGGGGAGGCAAGAGGAAAGGTATGCTAATTACTCAGCATTACTTATCTAAAAGGTGCCCTGTTAGTGTTGAATATCCTGACATATTAAATTATTGTCACAGGTGCTTTTGCTGTTTATTTGGAGCCATGGCATGCTGACATATTTGAGTTTCTGGATCTGAGAAAAAACCATGGAAAGGTATATTGGAATGTGCTTTTGATATACATTGCAATTTTGCAATATTTGGCCGTTGGTTGAAAGTTTTGTTTGTGCTATCTAATATTATCTTTGACTGGCATTTTCATCAATTTAAAGAGAATTGTTTTGTCAGATTTGGAGTAATTGATTCTGCTCTGAACTTAATCATAACAAACGTTTTTTGATTCTTGGATGCTGTTTATGGTTTTTGAAGTGTGGTTTTGTATGCATGTAGGAAGAGAACCGGGCTCGTGATCTGTTCTACGCTCTTTGGGTATCTGATCTCTTCATGGAAAGAGTCCAAAGTAATGGTGAATGGTCATTGTTCTGCCCAAATGAGTCACCAGGATTGGCAGATTGCTGGGGTGAAGAATTTGAGAAGCTATACACCAGATATGAAAAGGAGGTAAAATCTGATTTTAACCCTGCTGGAAGTGGAATTTGTAGCTTTATTTTTGGCTCAGTGGTGAGTTATTTCTTATGGGTTCTGCCTTAACGTACAGGGAAAGGCAAAGAAGGTTGTGCAGGCACAGAATCTTTGGTTTGAAATTTTGAAATCCCAAATAGAAACTGGAACCCCCTACATGCTGTTTAAGGTGACTTCTCAAAGCCACTTTGGAATGTTATATATTTAAGGTTTTGTGGCAGTATCGTCATCATTTTACTTTCTGCATTCTCCAGGATACTTGCAACAGAAAAAGCAATCAGCAGAATCTCGGTACTATAAAATCTTCTAACTTATGTACTGAGATAATTGAGTACACAAGCCCAACAGAGACTGCTGTGTGTAATCTGGCATCCATTGCTCTGTCACGTTTTGTTAGAGAAAAGGTAGCATGCCTAACATAATTGTGTTGAAAGTTGTGCCCTCTATGTTTTGAACTTCTATTTTTCCTTATGGGGCCACATTGCTTTTGATCGGTAGGGGGTTCCATTGGAGTCACATCCATCTAAGCTTGTTGGGAGCAGAGGGTCCAAGAATCGATATTTTGACTTTGACAAACTAGCTGGGGTTTGAGTTCTTTCAGTATCTAGTTGTTATTTGGCATATTAGTGTTGAGATATCATAAAAAAAGTCTTATTGATAATCCCTGAAAACTGACTTGTATAATTTCCTCTTTTTTCACCCCTTTAAAACAGGTAACCTCAATAGTTACTTCAAACCTTAACAAAATAATCGATGTTAATTACTACCCAGTAGAGAATGCAAAAAGGTCAAATCTACGCCATAGACCTATTGGTATTGGAGTTCAAGGTCTTGCTGATACTTTCATCTTGCTAGGCATGGGATTTGATTCACCAGAGGTAAATTAATTCTTGTCTTCTCAACTTTGTCTCCTTATGACATTATTGACTTAATATGATTGATTAATGCGTTGCAGGCTCAACAGCTGAACAAAGACATATTTGAAGCCATCTACTATAATGCCCTAAAAGCTTCTTCTGAGATAGCTGTGAAAGAAGGCCCTTATGAAACATATGATGGCAGTCCTGTGAGTAAGGTATCTATAAGGTGCAATGATCCAAACTATAACTTTATTCACTTTGGGTAGTTCTAAATTGTCTTTAGGGTAGTGGATTTGGTTTACTTTCTATTATTTAACAACATTTGGTTCACTGCATTTCTTAAGTGACCTGTCTGGCTGTTAAACTGACAGTTTGGTAAAACTTAATCCTTAAAATATAATACATAAATGACCATTGTGTTGTGTAGGGAATCCTTCAACCTGACATGTGGGGTGTAACGCCTTCAAATCGGTGGGACTGGGGTGCTCTCAGAGAAATGATATCGAAAAATGGAATTAGAAATTCACTTCTTGTAGCGCCGATGCCAACTGCTTCAACCAGCCAGATTCTTGGAAACAATGAGTGCTTTGAGCCTTATACTTCCAACATTTACAGCCGCAGGGTTTTAAGGTTTGCCTTAATTCATCTATCGTTATCCTTTCTTACAGCTACCGATCAAAAAATAAATTTACAGCTATACAAGAGTCCTACCCAGAAGAGAGCAACACAACCAAGTAAAGGCTAAAAGTGCACAAAATTCACAAAATAACAAATGAAACTAACCACCCCTATAAAAAAAATATCAGTATCGAGGGACCATTTAGATTGAAGATTTCTATTAATATCCGAGTCAAGGATGTTCCTGGAATTCCTCAGTCAATCCCACTAAGCTAAAAACAAATATACACCGGGTCAATTTATCAACTATCCTACCTAGGAATTTGCCTCAGTTCTCTTCTATCTTACTCTCAGCGGTGAATTTGTTGTGGTGAACAAGCATCTGCTTCATGATCTAACGGAGATGGGTCTATGGACTCCTGCACTCAAGAACAATATAATTTATGAAGATGGCTCTGTTCAGAAAATTCCAGAAATCCCTGATGAACTGAAAGTTATTTACAAGTATGAAGTGATTTCCCCTTTTCCCCTCCTCTCTCCCCACTGTTGACTTTATGTTTCCTGACTTGTATTTTATTATATTGCCGTCAGAACTGTATGGGAGATCAAGCAAAAGAATCTTGTTGATATGGCTGTTGATCGCGGTTGCTATATAGATCAGAGTCAAAGCCTAAATATACACATGGACCAACCGAATTTTGGCAAGCTAACTTCCTTGCACTTTCATACTTGGTCCAAGGTATTAACTTCAAATTTTCATGCTAGTTAACAATTCACCTTTTTAGTAAGGTTTTTGAGAAACAACCACTTTTTATACTGAAACAATAATATCAAGCGAAAAGAATCATCCTGATTAGTTTGGGTTTATTGCTGTTCTTAGAAATACCGATTACATTTCATCATGGCACTGGATGTAACTGTTTGTTTGTGTAACATGGTCAGATCGTTGAATTGACTTGCTATATAAGCATGATTTCATGTAGATTAATCTTTAAAATATAATCTCTCATTATTAGTCATGATTTTGACTGTAAAAGAAGGAAGTTCAAAACTTTTCTGATGTGTTTTTATTTGTATTTTGTCATTGAAGGGTCTCAAAACTGGAATGTATTATCTCAGATCACGAGCTGCAGCAGATGCTATAAAGTTTACCGTTGATACTTCCATGCTTAATGTAATGGTACAATTGAATGCGAATGCACTATTTGTATTAAATGTGTATGGAATTCAAATCAATTGTGTTTTCTTATTATGTTATGTAGGAAAAACCCAAGGAAGAAGATGAAGATGTTGATACTAAGATGGCACAGATGGTCTGCTCTCTCACAAACCAAGACGAATGCTTGGCTTGTGGAAGCTAAATCATTTATGAGAGTTAAGAACTCTTTATCACATCGAACTTGATATCGAAAAGAACGACTGTATAACAGTTATGTACAGTTTTTAAGTATTTGTACACTTTTCTTTAAGAGGTACTTGATATACATAGTTTTGTATCTCAATATTATAGTTCATTGCTTATTACTTGAAGGCTGGAAAATGCAAATGGATTTGTAGTTTTTTGAATTATGACATTAGCTGCTACTTGTTTGCTCTGCTATTTTAGGCTTCAGTTTTTGCCTTTGATTTTGAACTTTACCTTCGTTTCACTCTAATTCTAAGCTTATCTTTGGATTTTAGAAATTGGTAGAGAAAAAAAAAGGAATAAATGAATGATTGTAATTTCACAATGGTAAATCATTTTTTAATTATATAGTTTGATATTTTGAGACAATATTAGAGATGTGCATAATTTAAATTGAAGGTTGAAGTACCAATCGATTATAGTTCAGAGACATGAGTTTCATAAACTAGTTTAACTTGTAGATGAGTGATTGTTTGAGAGAGAGAAGCAAACTCAAAAGGAAAAATATTTTATTGTTTGAGAGAGAGAAGCAAACTAAAAATATTTTATTCGTTTAACCCTAAGAAGTTAAGGCGACATTATGGTTAAAAAGTTTATTGAAATCATTAGTTTATTCGTGTAAAAAATGATTTTAAGTCAGGCAAACTCAAAAGGAAAAATATTTTAAAGAAAAATGATTTTTAATAGAATCTGAGTTCACAATATCCTTATCGTTAATTATATGAATTGACGACTAAGATTTGTCTCCACTAAATAGCTACGGAGCAATTATTATTTCTAAAATTAGAAAATAAATATAACTTATATTTATCACATTCTCGATAATTAAATAGTTACAAGTAAATTTAGAAATCTCAAACCAAACTATTCCTAAAAACCTAAAGCGAGACTGGTAATTCGAAAAGATTTTTTAAAATAAAGGATAAACTATAGTTTTATCTCTTATTATTTGAATATTTTTATTTTAGACCCTACATTTTAAAAATTTATAAAGTAGATTCTATAGTTACATTTTACATTCACCTTAAACTTTCTATAGTACATCTGCTTAAAAATAATAACGGTCCGTCACGGTCTGCCTACGTGGCATTACATGGCAAATAATTTAAAGTCACATCGGTTTTTTAATTTACTCAACTGCCACATAACAAAATGATGTGGCGTTAAAATTAACTCAACCTAAAATTAATACCGAGTAAAATTAACCCAACTAGCAAAACTCAAAAATGTCACCTTCGAAAATTTACCACCCCACCCAAAACGCAGTCTCCCCCCTTAGACGATTAGGGTTCACGAAATCGCAGTCTTCAAAGTTTTGCTTGAGTTACTGTAGGTGATCGAAGGACTTTGAGGAGGTTGGAGCTCTCTGTTTGGAGGAGGTATTTTTTCAAGACTAGACTCGAATTTCTAGTCTGTTCTGTTCTTCAAGTATTTAGAAAATTAGGGTTCGAGTTACCAAATCGAGTTCTGTTCTTCGAGTTTTGCTCGTTGATTTTTAGAAATTAGGGTTCGAGTCTAGTCTTCAAGTTCTGCTCGAGTTACCAGTTCGAGTTATGTTCTCTAGTTTATGTGTAATGTCCTATGCTCCTTTAACAAATGTCACCTTCCCTTTAATGTTCCTAATCTTCAACTTTGAGTTTTTTTTTTCTTTTTTCCGTTGTACTTCATGAAGACTGAAGTAACTACAATCAGTTATGGAGATATAAAAAAATCTTATCTTAAAATCGTGATAGTAGTGTTAGTCTCTTCTTAGTATTGATAATTAAATGGGTTGATGTTACATCTGCACTAACTGTTTTTTTGCATGTTGATGATTGTTAATTGCATGTTTAAGCTGTAGAGGCATTTTTCAAGGTGTTGGTCTGTAAGGTGTTGTATAGTTGTTTCTAAACTTTCTTTTAAAGAAAAAAGTTGCTTCTAAACTGATGAATGCTTCGTTTGAAGTTTTCAGATATTCTCTGTATTTATGATCATATTTATTGTTTAAGTTGGAAAAAAATTGACAGTTATACTATTGCATATTATGACTTCTGATAATAGAGTAATTGTTGAAGATTATGGATACATCATCACTTCATAATCCACGAGTTTCATATATGGACCTTTGTTACTTATGTGCAATGAAATTATAAGATTATATATCAAAAACTTAGAATCCTAAGATAACTGTCAATTGTGCTATCATATATTAATACGAGATGTGCCAAACCTGCACATAACCTTTTAACAGCTTCTATGTTTATCATGTGTTGGAATATCTCATTTTCTTACCATGAAGGAAACACTTAGTTTTACTTATATTCAATGTTGAAATGCAAGTAATGATACCCAAAATATGCTTAGTAACTGAGAGGCAATCTTTCTTCTTCCAAACTTATTATGGTCAATGTGATAATAACTTCATCCAACATGAATTGGACCCCTTTTCCATGTGCTTTATTCATTATATGCCATCTAATCTCATTCACCGCCCTTCATTAGTGAACTAAAACATCTGATTCCATATCTTAATTTATGTTCTGTTGTATATGTATCTGATTGAGATTTTTTTTAATTGCAGAGATGGCTCCATATCTATTTTCAATTCATATGCATCATAGTGGTCAATTTGAATGGTCAACTCCTACAAGATAATTAGGAGGTAAAATATCTACTTTTTATGATTGTAACTCGGATAAGATGAGTCTGTTAGAACTAGAAGATATGTTTGACTCTCCTGGTGCTGTTGAGTATACTACCATGTATTATGTAAAGCCTGCAGAGGATATTGATTCTGGTTTGGTAGAGATAAGGACTTATGGGGATGTAATGCATATGTGTAGGGTAGTTCCATTCCACCTACTAGACTTATATATGTTTATGTTGCACATTCTCCTAAGTATTTGCTTACTGATGATTTGAATGTTGATAATGAGAATATGCATGTTGATGATGGGGAGTAACAGTGAATCTAGTGATGCAGGTGTTAGGAGAATATTTACTTTATGTAAATATTGGCAGTAACGCTAATGAGTAAATACATTATAGGCAGTAACACTAGCGAAAATGTTGATAAGTTCTAAAACAAAGATACAATTTGGTCGCTATTCTCATTTCATACAGCTATGTAATGGGCCAAAATTTTTGGCCGAAAGTCACCAATGATGAAAAATATGGTGTTGCCTCCAAAGTTCAAAAGGCCACTTGGGAGGCCAAAGAAATAAAGAAGAGAGACAATGATGAGCCAACAAATCCAAATGGTGTTGAAGAGAAAGAATGAGACACTAACCTGTAGCAATTGTCACACAATTGGGCACAATAAGAGGACATGTAAGAGGGCTCCAGTCGCTGTAAAGAAAAATGCTGGTCCAAGAACGAAGAACACTGCTATATGTACCAATAAGGGGTGCAAAAAGGTTCATGTGATACATAGTAAGCTTTTACTTTACATGTAATATGTTTTGTTTATGTTCATTTTCAATATATATTTGATTTTCACAATACTTTATTTTTTCAGATTCCATCTGAAGCAAGCAATGTTGCTGGAACTCCAGTAAGCAGTTCTATTATTGTCACTGCTGTTAGGAGAGGTCGTGGAAGGGTTAGAGGTGCTGCTGTTGGAAATGATTCTATTTTATGATTTGTTTTATGCTTTTGTAATGTAAACTGGATAATGTTGTGATTCTATTTTATGCTGCTTGATACTATTTTAGTGGATGTTAATAGGTTATGATGTTGTTTTTTGGTGATTGATTAGGCTTCTATGTTGATATGAGTGTTGTGGTGTTAATATGGGCGATTTGGGCATGTTAATAGGTGTTGAGATTCTTTTGTGTGATGTTAATATGTTGATATAAGTGCACTGAATGGTTTTTTGTGATGTTAATATGTCGATATAGGTACTGCTGGATGCTTTTGTAAACTCTTCTTTGGGGCTTCATATTAATAACATAAACACAATTACAAGCCATGATAATACTAGAAACAACCACATTCTCTTCATTTTGGACTGATATTGTTCATTCAACAATTTTAGATTTTTCTTCAAAAGCTTAATCATTTCCTTTGAATTGGGTAAATCATCTTCGCACCAAGTAAAATATCCACAACCTAGATCATTTTCACCCTAATAGTAAAACAATACAATATTAGATAGATATTATAAACGTTTAGTAAAATCGTAAAATATTATAACATAGGCTCACCAAGTATGCATAACAACAAAAAAATTTCCTCCCTGGATTTGTTTGTGTCCAGGATGTTCTGATCTGAGTAGCAACTCCACAATAGTAGTGTGGTAGTCGTTGGCGTCCATGTGATACGGATGTCGTTGAGGTTAAAGAAGTCATACCAATAATCTAGTACATTTATAACGCCGACTAAAATAAATAGTATGAGAAATTAGCAAACATTTACCCTAATCTCGAACTCAAAAATACACTCTAAATCTCGACGACATCCAAATTCTTTTACCCTAATATCTCAAATACAGAATCATTAATCACTAAAACAAATAGGACAAATTTCATCTTGCAAAAGAAGATTTTGAAAGAAATTGAAAAAAGATTTCTCTAGGAATCTCCTGTGAGAAAATCTTGTGAAAATTTCAAAAGATGAAAACTTCAACAAGACAAAACCTGCAAAGAGGGAGGAAGAAGAACTCGGGTTTGCTCGAGAATGAAGAGGAAGAAGAACTCGGGTTTGCTCGGGAAAGAAGATGAAGAAGAACTCGGGCCTGCTCGCGAACGAAGAAGAATAACTCTGCAAAAATGGAGTGGAGGAGGAAGAATATTTCTGTTAAAATGGAGCGGAGGAGGAAGAAGAACTCTGCAAACAAAAATAATAGATTTCGTGAACGAGGGAGGAGGAAAAAGAAAGAAATGGGAGAATTAAGGGTATTTTGGGGGATTTCATCCGCGTGGCAGCTGAGTAAACTAAAAAGATGATGTGACGTAAAAAAATGATGTTTTTAAGCGGAGGTGCTACAAAATATATAACATGAATGTAAAATATAACTTAATGTCTACTTTATAAAGCTTTAAAATATAAAGTTTAAAATGAAAACTATCATAAATTAGAGGAGACAAAACTATAAATTACTTTAAAATAAAAGCTTTTTTTTAATAGAATGCGAGTTTACAAAATTTATACTGTCGATTATATAAAATGAGCAACCAAGAAAGAATGTAAATCGGGGAATACAAAATTACAAATGGTGTCTAGATTGTTCTATTCATATTTCATAGTTAGGTGAGATACAAATCGCGACCGTTCGTTACCCAAGAACCCTAAATTCCGAAACCCTAATTTCAATTCTCTCTATATAATCCCCTGCACACTTATCATTCCCAACGTCGTCTTCTTAACCTAGCTCTCTGTATTGCGATCTTTCCCCTATCTCTCTGTTTTGCTATTTTCTTTCAAACCTGCTTCGCATCTGTCTTGATATTGTCTGTTATATAAATTTTAGAGGTTTCATGTTCGTGTTTGTTTGCAATGTTAGTCAGCTTAGAGCTCTATCTTCTTGATCTTTTGTTTTGATAATGCGTATGGTATTGTTATATTGCTTCGTTGATTTTGACGGAGTAAAATTCGATCAATGATGATATCCTCAAGGCTTGTTTCTCAAAACATTCGCAGTGGCCGCCTAAGAGCTTTCGCCTTCGCCAGGCTTGAGAGTTTATGCTGCTTTATTCCTTCCTTGGATGTCTGAGACATATCTTTCATTATAGCATTTTCTTCTGCACTATTATGTTATGGTTACGAATATGCCTCATTATTGAGTTCATTAATCCAATCTGCATAGAAGGATTTTCTATTATGTTCGAGGTTCGATGTATTCTTTTTTATAGTATTATCTGAGGAATGCAGGCTCGAAAGATGTAGTTAGATACGGTATATTTATGGTACTTTTAGCAATTGTTGATGATGATACTCCTAAGGCTTGTTTCTCAAAACATTCGCAGTGGCCGCCTAAGAGCTTTCGCCTTCGCCAGGCTTGAGAGCTTATGCTGCTTCTTTCCTTCCTTGGATGTCTGAAACATGTTCAATCATATCGTTTATCTTGCACTATTTTGTCAATGGCTTTAATTATGCGTAATTACAAGGTTCATTAATTGAATCTGAATGTATGGTTGTATTATCTTTACTTGTTGCCGGAGTCAAGTTCTGATACACAGTAAAGAATTTGTTTGAAATTCTCTGAGTTGCTAGAGTTTCTCTTTGAAAGATTAAACGATCTGAATTTGATTCTGTGGTGCAATTATTTTTATATGTTGTTGATGATGACAAACCTAAGGCTTGTTTCTCAAAACATTCGCAGTGGCCGCCTAAGAACTTTCGCCTTCGCCGGGCTTGAGAGTTTATGCTGCTCACTCCTTCCTTGGATGTCTGAGACATTCTCTTCTGACAATCTTTTCTGATTCAATCAATGTTTTCTATTTTTTAAAATTCAAGCGTTTTCGCAAGAAATCATTGATTGTTTTTTTGCTTGATTTGGCATGTTAGTTATTTCACATTATATTTTGATGATGACAAGCCTAAGGCTTGTTTCTCAAAACATTCGCAGTGGCCGCGTAAAAGCTTTCGCCTTCGCGGAGGCTTGAGAGCTACTGCTGCTTCTTTACTTGGATGTGATAAGAAGCCCAACTTATTGGTTTGAATGGAAATCAAAAGAATTTTGATCTACCAGCATAATAACTTTGGCACTCGTTAGACATTATAAATATTTATTTTTAATTTGAGAATAAAATAACATATCTTGTGATTATATAATGAATTTTGTTAATTTTATGTAGTTCAGTCTAATATTAAAGATATGACGAAGAGAAACAATCTAGATGGGGAAGGAGAAGATGACCGGTGAGGTGGAAGCCATGGGTTTCAAAACTTATGGCTTTCAAAACAAAGCCCAAGCAATCCAGAGGGGGAGGGAGAGACGACCCGTAAGGTGGAAGTCATAGGTATTGAAATAAATGGAGGGAGAAGACGAAGAGAGTTTTTAGGCTAAAATGATTTTTTTTCATTATAAGGGGTAAATAAATCTCTCACTCTATAAAAAAAAGTCACAAGTACTAAGGTCTTAACATTAAAATCTTTTTCCCTCGTCAATTTCTCTAATTTTATCATGGGTTATTTGGAAAACTGTATCCTTTCCAAGTTTACCAAGGAAAATTATACTCATTTCTTAAATATCAAAATATTATATCCCTGGCCAATCAAATCAACCAATTACAATCTCTTTCTTCTATTATCATCTCTATTTATTGTCCAATGAACATATTAAATCAATGAAATCATCTCTTCTTGAAGGTGATTACTTGAAGTAGTTTAGTAGTTATTTATTTATTACTACTTGAACCTTTCAAGTAGTTGTTGTTTTTACCAGGTGATTATTTGAAGGGTTCAAGTAGTTGTTCATGACTACTTAAATCTTTTAAGTAGTTATTTTATTCCGTCAGTAAGTAATTAGGTAATTAGTTGCGTTATTTCCTAAGTAAAAAAAATAGGAGAATAGGAAAGTTGAGTACTTAATAAGTTTAAGTAGTTTTTTATGACTATTTGAATCATTCAAGTTTTTTTTTAGTCAGCAATCCAGATATCAGAGACTATTTGAGGGTTTAAGTAGTTGTATGGTTTTTTACCAGTCAAAATAATTATATGGTTTTTTATCTAAAATTGTTTTGCAACTTGAAGGATGGATTTTTCAATCCTTCATAGTTATGACTCTGAGGATAGAGAAAGAATGGTAAATGATTCTTTCTTCAGAATTTCTAATTGGTGTAATTTTTATGAATTTTATTTTCAAGAGAATGTTTCTATAGAAATTAAGATTTTTGTTACTAAGTCCAGGGACAGTGAAATTTAGAAATGAAATGGGCTTTGACAATTTGAGTCAGATCGTTCAAATGAGCAAATGGAGACTCAATATGAAATAGATTTTCATTGGTCATTTTTTAAAAATTAAATGATGAATTCTTGTATTTTGAAATTAATTGGGCATCGAAGGACATACTTCCTGAATGTAAGATATTTATGCAAGAATTTAAAATTTATATATTTTTCCCAGATTATGTTGAAGATATATACGAAAGAAATATCAAAGTAATTTCAAAGTATAAATGGGTTAAGGAAGATTCTAGTGTAGTTTCTACTAGTCATCCTCCTCTTGAGAAAATTATGATTAATCATAACAAATCTTTAATAACTGCTTCTCCTTTCAAAATTACAAAGGAAGAAGAATCAAACAAAAAAGCAGTTGAACAACTCAACCATACTAACTAACCAGAGTCTAATTATAATAGGCAAAACAGTTAGACAAAATTAAAATTAAGATTGATGTTCTCAATGAACCTAAGCCTAGTGAAACCCTGAAAGAAAAACTCTGAATAAATCTTTCAGATAAAACCACTTTAAAGATTATTTCAATTAATAAAAAAATTGATAAAATGATTCAGGAATTAAAAAATAAATCTACTGAGTCATATTCCTCTATTAAGGTTATTAACCAAGACGATAATACTGACTCAGATAGTCATAGGTCAGAATCAACTTACGAATCTTCTGCAATAGATGAATTTTCAAATATTAGGAGGAAAACAAGGAGGAAAACAAAGAAGAAATAAAAGTGAAGGAGGAAACAAAATAAAAAGATGAAGAAATGGAAAAAGAAGCTAAAGTTGCATCGATAATATCAAACTTGATGAGTCCCGGTAAAGTCAATGGAGCAGTCCAACCATAGAGAAGAAGACGAGCTCGTTTGTCTTGATGATCTTGGTGAGAGGAAGATCAAGAGATATCGGTTCCTTGAGTCCCCCACTTGAGAAACGTACAAAATGAAAAGAAAAAGCAACGTAGAAAAAAGTGGAGGAGAAAGTGGTGGAGACAGCAAAATTCAAACATTTAACACCTATGCTTGATGTATCTTCAGATGATGAATTCTATTTTAATGTCTGGTTCTCCTCATCAAGGGCAAAGTAAGTTCTGAAATTTTGCTGTAAAATTATCCTTCTCATATGCGATGGTTACACTGACATCGTGTAGCCATCGTGTAGTCTACATGATGGCTACACTAACATCATGTAGCCATCATGTAGTCTACACGATGGTTACACGAATATCGAGATAGTTATTGTGTGGTTTACACGATGGTTACACGGACATCATATAGTCTACATGATGGTTACATGCTCATCGTATAGACTACACGATGGTTATACGAGTATCGTGTTTCTGAGGGTTACATGATGGTGTACCAATTGAAACTCTTATTTTTTTTATCTCTAATTACATTATACAGGAACGAGAAAGTAAACGTTGAGTACTGCGTCGATAACTTTTCTTGGTTCAAAACACTAGTATCCCCACCTTATGAGTGACTTGCGTCTGATGTAAGTAGTTATATTTATAATCTTTATGAATGTGGTATTGAAAATAAATATAAATATCTTATGTAATATTTTCTACATTGCAGTATATCGATGCATACTTGGAGCTAATGAGGAGGGATTTGTGGGACTACAAACCCGCATATTAGAGTTACTATGGGTGATTTGCATCTGGAAGTAAGTAAAATGTTTTATGTAGTCTACACGAGGCCTTCATGGGCATCGTGTAGACTTCATGTAGTCTACATGAGGCTTTCATGAGTATCGTGTAAACTTCATGTATTCTACAAGAGGAATTCATGGGCAGCGTGTAGAATTCATGGAGTCTAGACGAGGCCTTCATGGGTAGTGTGCAGACTTCATGTAGTTTACATATGTCTTCATGGGCAACGTGTAGACTTCATGTAGTCTTTTTTATTGATATACAATGTTTACTGTGACATTACAAGAAAACCTGACGGGTCGTGTGGAAGAGTTTGAGAATAATCCCGCGGCCGCGGATGTTGACGTTGATGATACTCTCCTGTACCAAATCCTTGGCTTACAGACAAACTTTAGAAAGGACTGGGAAGAGTCTGATAGGGTATGTATTTTTTTACTTATAGGGTAGTAAACATTCTTTTTTTTTACTTATAAATGTCAATATTTATTCTTATATATCAATTTCTATAGATTATATTGCCCTTGAATGTGACCAATAGTCATTGATTTACTATGGAGCTAGATTTGGATGGCCAGTGATTTATAATTCTTTGAACACGCTATATCAAAAATCTAAGTACCCGTAACTTATGAAGCCTTTTACGAAGATTGTCCCTCGTTTGCTTCAAATTATGAATATTTATAAAAAAGAACGTGGGTACAACCGAAAGATGAGTGAGAATATAAACCAATGTCGTGTCCACGACAAGAGAATATGTAAGTGAAATATATATATTTTTTAAAGTCCTTAATGTACTTAGAATTTTTTACATGTTCTTTAATTTATGTTTTTTTTTTTTGCATTTCACGTGTTTATAGCTTTGATTGTGGGGGCATTCTCCCTAAAGTTTGTCAAAGCCCTAACATATGGGATGAATCTTCAAGAAATAACTCAAAAGAGAATGTTAGAATACCGTAAACGTATTGCAATTGAGTTATTTGCAAGGGAAAAAGTCAAACCGTTAATAATTTTTTGATGTATAAATTGGATATGTATTATTTACACTGATTTTATGGTTTTTTTACCTTTATAATTTTTAATGCCCAATTTTTTATATGCTGTTGAATGCCTGATTTTACCATTGAATGCTTGGTCTTGGTTCTTAAAGGCTACATGATGTTTACACGATTATCGTGTACCCATCGTGTAGTGTACAAGAAGACTCAATGTACAAAATGAATAGACTACACGATTGTTACACGATCATACTATATCCATCGTGTAGTGTACAATAAAACTCAATGAAATAAATACTGAATGAGTAGACTACACGATTGGTACATGACATCAGTATACCCATCGTATAGTGTACATGAAAACTCAATGAAATAAGTACTGAATGTGTAGTCTACATGATGAGCATACTGATCTCGTGTATTTATCGTGTAGTGTACATGAAGACTCAACTCAATGAAGTAGGTACATAATGTGAAGACTACAAGATGGGTACACGAGGTTAGCGTACCCATCATGTAGACTACACGATGACTTCACGGTCATCGTGTATGTTCCTTGAAGGCTACACGATGACTTCGCACTCATCATGTAGGCTATCTGAATGCTACACGATGTCTACACGGTCATACTGTACCCATCGTGTAGTGTACAAGAGGACTCAATGAAGTACAAAATGGGTACACTACACGATGGATACACAGTCATCGGGTACCCATCTTAAACTCATGACAATATTAAATTACAACCAAAATTATTCTTTCATATTAATATTTAAAAAATTACAAGGGCCACCATTTATATTTTAAGTGGCTTGGTCATTCTGTTAAGAGAGTTGAATTGGATTTCTACACGTTTGTCAGTTGTGGCCAATTTTCCCAAAATGTGCACACTTTCTTCTTACTACTTCCTCACCTCTAGATGTAATTCTAATTGTCCTAGATTTTCCACTTTGTCATCTCGTTATAGGTGGCAGTACCACCGTTTCTTTAACCTCATGGTTGATGATCCAGTCCGCTCTATCTCCGATATGATGTATTGTTTCCGCATACTCAGCAATTAAAGTCTCATTTTTATAGTGCGTCGAACACATACTGTGTACGGAAATATTCCGCTGCCGACATGCAGCCAATGCATGGAATTTGATCAAGATCAAATTCTAGGCACGCACACGTCTTAAGATTCAAGTTTACCGCTGCTTCCTTACCCCCACCCGCGACATGAAACTCATGAATGTCAGAAGAAAATAATGATAGTGTACGTGATGCAAGATGTTTCTTATTAAGCTTCATCTCAACCCAATCTGTCATATGCGAGGTGACTTGACATGTGACCATTCGTCGTTCATAGAACCATCGTTGTAACTTGTCACGGATATGTTTAATAAGACTTGTGATGGGAAGCTTTCTAACATCTTTCAAAATCTCATTCAAACATTATGCGATGTTTGTTGTCATTATGTTGTACCGCCTTCCATAAAAATACGAACAAGACTACCTCTCAACTCCCCCATAGACATATATTGTGTGATATCCAGAAATGCATGTGTAAAATGAGTAATCAACCGATCAAATTTTGATCGATGGTATTACTTTGTAACTTCCAAACAACGCGACCACATCTTCCTTTTTATAAATTAATTTAATATTTTACCTCATGTGGAAGATGCAAGCTTCATGAAGCACGTTGGGAAACACAATCTCTATAGCATTTAGTGTACTTGTATGCCTGTCAGATATAAACACCAAGTCTGCCGGATCACTGATTACACCGTAAAGTTTACGGAAGAACCATTCTCATGAATCATTATTTCTTGAATCTGAGATACCAAATGCAATGCGATAGACTTGGTTGTTCCCATCCTTTGCTATTGCGACAAATTATACACCTTTGTATTTGAATTTTAAGGCGGTTACGTCAGCAACAATGGCAGGCCACATACAATGGGAAAATCCATGAATAGATGGTCTAAGAGCCATAAAAAAATATTTAAAACGATCCTGCTCATCGGTCTCTATGTATGTTGTTGTCCCTATAAAATATTTAATATTGCTGTATTGAAATAGATAGAGTACATGGTCTACAAGACGGTACACGGGGGTAGTGTACCCATCGTGTACACTACATGTTGGTTACACTGTCATCGTGTAGTGTACAAGAAAACTTGATGAAGTCAGTACAAGATGGGTACACTACACGATGGTTACATGAGGTTAGTGTATCCATCGTGTAGTGGACACGATGAGTACACTGACCTCATGTAATTATCGTGTAGTGTATAAGAAGACTAAATGAAGTCAGTACATGATGGGTACACGATGTCAGTTTACCGATCATGTAGACTACACGATGGGTACATGTTGTTCGTATAGTTATCTTGTAACCTACACAATGGGTACACGATTATCGTGTTCCCGTCCTGTAGACCTTATGATGGCAAAAAAAAACCTAGATTTTTCAATTCTAAAATGTGACAATATACTGGGAGCATCTTATAGTTGTTTTCAGGCGACCCTTGAACTAATTCTAAAGCATACTCTCTACCGCTCCATGCCTTATAGTAGTAACCTATGTTGACACCAAGATCAAACTGAACATCTTTAATTATGTCTTTTGACCTATATACACGTCCAACACCCATGTATTGGACCTTATAGTGTGATCAGTGAATGTGGATGTAGCTTGATGGTGTTCATATCTCAATACTTTAAATGCGCATGTATTTGTATTGATGAACTTTGTAACTTTGAAGAATGGACAATTTTTTAGTTTCATGGCCCGTATCCTTCATGTGCATGTTTTCTTAACACATATAAGTACCAACAATGGAGGTGATGACATGAAAATCTAAAAATCAAAATTTCTCCAGATGGCCATCATACGACAAATTGTAACTATCTCAGCTTTATCACTATACAACTCATCCATATTTATTATATCCGATGCATCGAGACTAGTATTTAAGTCTAGAATTATTGTATGACCGTCTCCACATATGACTTCATCATGGTTATCTCCACGGTTGGCATGATCATACGCCTCCTCATCAAATTCATCATCATCATCAATATCAACATCCTTATCCAAGAAATCATCATTATCATCACCAAAGTCATGATAAAAAAACATCATCATAATGATAGTTTCTTTCAAAATGATAATCACTCTCAAAGCGATGAATACTTTCATACAGAGGTTGTTGTGATGTTGTCGTTTCAGGAACCTAGTTTTGATAAAATCTAGTAGTTTTAAAAATCTGAGGTTGTTGTGACATTGTGGTTAAAAGAGCACAACTTTGAGATGGAAAATGTTTTGGCTTGGTACTTACAAATAGTGGGGTTCTAAGTGATTTTGATCTGTTCTCTTTAACAAAGAACTGTAAATCTCTATCATTTAAAATTTCAGCAGGAGGGCAAGAGACATGTGTTCTATAAAGAAATTTGATGGACATATCATACTTTGATGGGTCTATTTGGAGTTATTCATGTAATACGCCTTATAGCTCGTGGTAAGTGCAGTTAGTTGATATCTCAAATAATTAGGTATTCTCTCCATTAAAAGACCATGTCGAACAATTTTTCACCCAATCTCCATCATGGATTATAAAAATTTAAACTTAAGACATATCTGTATAAACTGATCAATGAAGGAAGTTAGTAGAAGGAGACTATAAAATGAAATGAAATATTACTGGTTGATCGTGTAATCATCGTGTAGTGTACACAAGGCCTACATGATCATCGTGTAGAAATCATGTAGTGTACACGAGTACTACACGATCATCGTGTAATGTACATGATGACCACAAGTTGATCGTGTAGTACTCGTGTACACTACACGAGCATCTTGTAGTGCTCGTGTATATTACATGGTGCTCTTATAGTGAATTACATGAGGACTACACAATAATCATGTAATGTACATGATGATTACACGAACATCCTGTAATGCTATCGTGTAGTGTACACGAGGACTACACGATCATCATGTGTTCATCCAGTACAGTACACGATGACGCTACACGATAATCGTGTAGTCCTCTTGTAGTGTATAAGATGCTACATGATGCTCTTGTAGTGCATCATGAACTACAAGAGAAGTTCCAGATGCACTACAAGATGATCATGTAGTGTACATGAGGTCTACACGAGGAACGTGTACATTGCATGAAGTGTACACGATTGCTACATGAGGATCGTGTAGTACACATGTAGTCCTTTAATACACAACGCGATCATCTTGTAGTTATCACGCACACAACATGAACTTCAAACAACATTATGAATGTTGTTGTTCGAACAAAAATGCCAGGAAACTCATGAACAAAAAAATACCCATGAAACTTTTAGCTTTCCAGAAAAAAAAAATACAAAACTCATACCTGCAAGCCTTACTTGAAGATGAAATAACTTTCCTTGAAGATGAAGAAGACGATAAAAGCAAACTGATTTTGCAGAAGGAAGAAGAAGAAGAAATGACGAAGAAGGAAGAGAAATGAAAAATGAAGGAGGAGAAATGAGGGTGAAGGTGGGTAAGGAGGTAAAGTGTTGAGTGAGAATTAATTTTGACATTTGATTAAACATCTTGTAAGAAATGAGGGAATAAATGAAAAAGTGAAGAGATATGAGCCAATGATTACACGGTGTACAAATTGATATTGTGATATATTTTTATAACTTCAAAAATTGTTTGGAGTATACTTCTAAAAAAACCCATTAACATATTGATTGTACAAAACGGCGGTATAACAGACTTTACATGATTTGTTCGGCTCAGCATTTGTTGGCGAAACATGTCTATTCTCAGCATGATGTGTTCTGCTCAGTTCTAAAGATTTCTCCTTCGCTCCGTCTGTAGAACTTCCCATTGTGACTCATTCGCAATTCCTTCGGACTCCTTGAACTCCGAAATTGCACTCCGACGAAGTGAATATGCAAATAGAGTTAACTTCCGCGACTTTGATTCAACAACTCAATCATGTGTTTCGGTCAATTCGTCGAATAAACTGGGTTTTATCATCTGGATTTCACTTGTCTCTGGCTGGCCTATTGGGTCTTGCTGCTTTTGGTTTGGCCGTAAGGGATGGTAGATTGAACAGTCTCCACCTTTTAACGTGGTCGTCAGTGAGTCAGGACCGTCCAGAGAAATTGCGTTTCCTACCAGGCTTGCAGAATCTTGGAAATAATTGTTTTCTTAACGTGATTTTGCAGGTATGATTAGTTTTGGATTATCGGCATTTTCCTTGCTCTGCTTAGGTTCTTATTGACAGCTGAGAAAGCTGTTATTCGTTCCCCCTCTTCTATTATAAAATGATGTTTACTCCCATTCCATTTTTAAAATCTGTAGATTTTCTCAGGCTCTGGCTAGCTGTGTGTTTTTTCAACCTTTTCTTCGAAAGATTATTGAAGATTGTCAGCAGTTGGCAGTTGAGGAACCGGTTGAAAGTTTGCCGCTTACAGTTGCTTTAGCTGCTCTATTAGAAGGTAGCTTTTTAGTTATGCAATTTATGGAGACTGTATATCCTAGAAGACTCAGTTAGTTCGCTGTATGTTTCTTGTTGCAACTTTGAGAGACTTTTCTGGGCATTTGATGGGGTTAAAGGACCAATTTAAATTTTTTCTTCATGCATGCCTAAACGCAAAGTAAATTTATATATTCAGGAATTCTCAAATTCTATAGGAACTAGGAACATGGAATTGTATTTCAGAAGTTTTTTCTTTGGTTATCTTGTTTTGTTGTTAAGTCTTGAGTTGGTGGAATTTTTATCAATTTTAAATTTTAATATCTCTAGAAGATTGGTGTTTCGACTCCAAGTCTCTATAGCCACTATCTGCTTTGGCATTAATTGCCAATCCCTGTAAAATTATTTTTTTAATTGCTCTGTACAGTGTACACAGATCAAATTATTTTGGTTTCTTAGTTTGTCACTGGAAGTTGTATGCCCGTGTATGCAGGCGTTTAGCTGATGAGGTAACAATTAATATTTCTTCTGTAGAGCTGTGTCCAGTTGATCAGAGAAGAATTGTGCTGAGTCCACGTAAAGTGATGCTTGCTATGGCTTATTATATTCCGAATTTCAACCTAACCAGTCAGCAGGTGAAATTTCTGCTTGTTAATTGCTCCTAAAATTTGACGGTGTTTTGATGAGGGTATCTATTATCTTTGTTTGTAGGATGCAGCTGAAGCATTACTTCATCTTTTATCATCATTAAGAGAAGAATACTTAGATTGCTGTCATCTAAATTCATGTTCTTTAATCAATGTTTCTGCTTCTAACTGTAAAATACTGATGCCAATGAGGGATGATAAGCACAGTGAGCTGAAAAGATGGCAGCGAGACTACCTCAGACCGTTTGATGGGATCCTTGGTAGCATCTTAACTTGTCGAAGCTGCTCATCTCAGGTATGTATGGCAATGTTTTCCTTGATAAAACCTTTTCTGACATTTAAATCTCATTTCCACCGGCTCTTTTTTATGGGGCATTTCTCCAATATATTCGCCTATATTTAAATTATTAGCAATTTGCTATGCATGTACATTAATCGACATTAATCGGAAACTAATGATTTTTCTATATTTGATTTAGTCCCCCCCTTTAAAAAGTGTTTGTTGCATTCTCTTTAATAGTTAGTTGTGATAATTCAGTCTGTCTGGAGTTTCTTTAAATTGGCTGATTTCCTTTTTTTTGTTTCCATCTTTTGTTCTCGTATGCATTCTCTCTCTGAATTTTCAATTATATCAATTAATTAGCAATCTTTATTTTTCTGTTCTTTGTTTTGCAGATCTCGCTGAGTTTTGAAACTTTTTATATCTTGCCTCTTTCTCCAGTTCTGGATCGTGGTTCTAGCATAGTATGTCTACTGCCAATTTTAATGTTTAACCTAACCTGTTTTTGAGCCGATCACTGGATTTATGTTTGTTTTTTTGTTCTAAAACAGAGGTGCTTCCATTGTATTTTTATGCTTGTATGTTTTTAATATGCTAATGTAGATTATTGGATGTACGCTGGAGGGCTGCATAAAGCAGTTTGTTGCTGCCGAACAAGTTGAGAATTACCATTGCAGCTGTTGTTGGCACAATGCTGCAGTGAAGTATTTATCCTCAATAGGAGAAACTGATGTAAGTCATTATCTTCCAATTATGGATTTTGTTAATCAGGAAAGAGATACAATTTTGTATCTATCACAACCGAAAAAGGGGACAAAAAATTGTTGAGCACTACACTAAATTTAAACAGCTATAATTAGGGCCATCAATTCTGATGCCTTGATTCTTCTCGTTGCTTGTAGGCATTCAGTATTTTCAAATTATAGGAATTTCCCTACAATGCCTATTTGCTGTCACTTTTGTGCTTTTCTTCCTCAGACTGAGATTGTTCTTTTTTCCCCTCAGATTGAGATTGAGAAAATCCAGACGTGCACTGAGCAAGATTCTTGTGATTGCAGAAGGCTTTTTCATTTACAGAAGTTGCCATGGTCAAATAAGTTTTCACGTACTCTAAAGCAACTAACCATTACTCGTAGTCCGCAGGTACATTAACTAAACCATTTTCACTTCTACAATCAAGTTACATTCGTGTTGAATGGGATGAATTTGTAACTGTGAAGAAAATCATCTACTTAAAAGCAAGGTTATGGAGGTTGTTTTAGCCTAGTTTCTGATCTGTGTGAAGGCTATGAAATCTTTCAGTGGCAGTGTTTTGTTAATCTGTCAATGAATTATTGCTCGATGAAGGCTGGTGAATTACCTTGCAACTCTTTAACACTGAAACTAGTTCCAGCAAACAAGCCTTGTTAATTCCAACGCCTGGGATTTGCAACAAGTCCCAATATAAGGCTGAAGTTATACCCCGAAGAGAAAGTTATTGCGAAGTTTGTCTTTTTAATTGTTGTTTGCTTACAATATTTGGATTGGAATATTCGGCTCTAAGAGGAGAACATATTTGATAATATGCTAGTGCTTCCATGACCGACTTTGTTTCCAGTAATGCACAAATGTCTGTTAATGTCCTTGCAGATTCTATGCATCCATCTAAAGCGGGCTGCAATGAATGTCTTTGGAGAAACTGTCAAACTTCAGGTATTTGAACTTTTTTGTTTAAATTAATATCATCCTGGTGCTTGAAACTTATGCAAAATAATAATCTTTACTTAATTCATCATGCTACTAATGTTTGCGGCAAAATGACATGATCTACACACAAATATAAGACTACTATATATATTGAAATAAAGAGCCCCGAGTCAAACCAGCATTCCCAAGTACAAATTCTAAATCATATAAATCCTAAACCTAGTAGATCTCCATCAATTAAACTTCTTAAATAAACTAATTGAATAAAATCCACCGACCAAAAAAAAACTAACTGTATAAAATTCCTGATGAAAATTTAAAATTGACTTAAAAATGTTCCTGCAATAGTAAATTTTCAAACGCAACTCTTCTCCACATTAAAGAAACTCGCTATGACTTTTAGCTGTACTTCGACCTTTTCACCCAAACGAAACCTAAATTAATTTTGGTATTTTTATTTGAATGTTATTAGAAGTTTTATTAAATAACTAATAAGTATTTGGTTATTACGTTAACTAGAGTTTTTCTTATAATAATATTGTGTTATAAGCTATAACCTTTTTTTTGGGTACTATTGCAAACCAGTTATACAATAATTTATTTTAGATATGATATTATAGTCATTTCTTAAAGTATTCGTGAGCATATAATGTTGTTAATAAGTACACGAGTCCGTGTTAGAATTTGGAATGAAATATCTAAGTGATTGGGAAATTAACATATTGCATTCTGTTGACGGCCAAAATGATTTTGACAGATCATGGAAAGTTTTTTATTATTGATTTGGGTTAAATGGGGTAAATGGACTTAAAACCAATACGAGAGGAATATGCTTGTCCATCTTCCTCTGACGATGATAATAAGAATAGATTATACATTTTTTAGCTCAGCTTTTGAATACGTTACAACGGAACTTTATTCTGCTCTTAGGATGTAAGTTTACACCCTGACTGGTTTCCCATGACTCCTTTTACGTATAAAAACCTGTAAGCACTTAAAGGGGCTAAAAAGGCTTACAGTTGACGGGGAATTCGTCTATTAGGAACCTTGGGGAGTAGTTAGTATTTTTCCATAATGTTCAATTTATTTTCAAAGCATCCGACTTTGGGATTAAAAGCTATATGACTCTAAAATAGGCGTTCTAGAACAAATTAGAATGAAGAGTCCTAATATGCTATTTAAAGTGACATTATCTGTTCAAATATAAAAGTAAAGTAAATATACTTTGTAAATCAGCTAATTAAGTAGAATCCCCGGGGACACAAACACAAAGAGAAGTCTTTTGTAATTAGCTTTTGCTCTTAAAAATTTTTCTCTAGCTTTCCGCTTGTTCTTTCGTCTTTCTCTCTCCTGTGAAGCCTACCGAAAGAGGTGGTTAAGTAGAGCTGTATTGTTCTAAGGTTTGTTCTTATGGTGCACCGTGGACCTCCATGTTGGTGATTTCAGGGACATATTTCATTCCCATTGAATTTGGATTTGTTTCCATTCATGACAATTGGGGTAGGAATAAAAGACTTGGACGAAAGTCCTCGAAGAGGGCCAGTGAGGCCATGTGGTAAACTAAGCCAAGATCTCAACTTCTATAAAATGCAGCTTGATACAGGAAAGTTAAATCACATCTATGGCCCAACGGTTGAAAACTTTTCGGGATTCAAAGAACAAGCAGAAGATTTTTGGGACGACTCCAGCTCTCCCAAATCCGAAAGCTGCTCAAAAACCATTTGTACAGATGTGCACATCCAATCAGATGACAAGGTAGGTCCAAAACTTGCTATAGTGGTAGATCGGTAATTTCATAGGAAATCGGATTACCTCTCGAAGTCCTGATTTGGCATTCTGTTATAATGGTTGAAATCAAAAACCGAGTTTTAACAAAGATCTTGTATTAATAATGCAGGTGGGTGTAATGAGCCAGTCTGTACCTCGAGAAAAGACATGTTTGTATAAGCTTGTTTCTGTTGTTTCTCATTTTGGGAGAGCTGGAAGTGGCCATTACACAATTTACAGAAGTGTGCAAGATGATGATGCTCATCAGAAAAACATTGATGCTCAAGATGAGGGTACCTCTGCCTACTGGTTTTGTATCTCTGATTCTGACGTGCGTTGTGTTTCTGAAAAAGAAGTTCTTGAGGCTGAAGCAACCTTGCTTTTCTATGAGAAAATCCTGGAAGACTGAGGGGGCGTTTACCAAATTCTAGAATTCATTATTTGGGTTTAGGATTTAGATTAAGATTTAGATTCAGAATTTAGACGATTGTGTTTACTATAACTTATATGGATTCGGATTAGGTTGGATATGATGATTTTACTGTAATTTCTTTATGTAATATTTTACTACTTTATGTAGTTGTAGATGTGATCGTTCATAATTTTATCTTGTAATAAAACTAAATAAAATATCTAGTAAATATATAATTAAATATTAAACATTATATTTATATAAAGGAAAAGGAAAATGCACGGGTGGGGTGTGGGTGTGACTGAAGAAGAAAAAGGGTTTGAGCAACTGGTATTCATTGTTATTTCAGATTTAGTAGGGGCATTTATGATTTTTCCATTAAATATTGATGACCATTGGATTTGGATTTGTAGTCTTAATTCAATTGTCGAGATTGTACGAACATGATCCTCTCATGTGACATGAGAGGACTCTAATCCTTCTTTAAGAGGATCTAGTCTTGAGTTATTTGATGTATGTTATATCACGATCACAATAATATGTTTGTAGTGACACAAATTAGTGTTTTCATGTTAGCTGCGGTGGTATAATCAGTGATAAAAAAATACCTTAATTCTAAAACTTTACTATATCAACGCAAATGGTTACATATCTTTAATCTTACTTATCACCTCAATTCTAACCACATTAAAATTATGCCTTTAGAAAAAGTTGATTCAAACTTTATATGTTTTGTTAAAATTATTTTGGTCCTCCAACAATATAAGGGGGAAAAAAAGGTCTTCAAGCCATGTTAGAATGTTGAAAACTAGGAGGGAAAGTTGGGACTTCTAATTGTTGTTGGTTCTAATGAAATATGAGTAAGAGTTTTAAATTAATATGGATCGTTAAAAATTAAATTCAATGGTTTAAATTACTTTCATGTTGATAAAAATCTTAATCATACTTTACGAGGTTAAGTGACTACTTAACGTGAGAGGTGAGAGTTGATGTTCGTCATGTAATGTTATATTTTGTTGTGATGAATTGATCATGCTTTCACGCCCGTGCTACAATTATCGACAAAAATAAAATAATAATATATAATATAAATGTGAAAATTATCTTTCACCTGCTTTGGATGTTAATGTTCCTAAAAAGTTTAGTATCAACACAAATTGTTACATGCCTTTGATCCCTCACTTGTCGCCCAAATGCTAACAAAAAACAATAGTAATACATTTGTAATTAATCGATTCAGCTCTATGTTTCCGTAAATGTAATTTGGACAAAAAATAAGGGAACATAAAAGAGGTTTTTTGGAGGAGAAAAAAATTATAGAAAATTATGTTTGCATTGTTTGGTTCAAATAGGAATAGGAAAATAACGATAAGATAAACATTTATTATTTTCATTGTTTTCTTTCATTTTTCTCATAATCTCTTATTCACTTTATTTATTTGTATTTTTCAAAAGCTAAACAAGGCTTTGGACCACGAGGTCTAACACAAATAGTCATCGTGAGTTTGGAGTCTGCACCTCCTAGGTCAAGTACTCACACCAAATATCATGCTATCTTGTGATCGTCAATCTGTGCACCTGAGATTAGTCGGAGAACTACATAATCTGGGTATTAATAAAAAAAACATAGCCTAGAGTCTCACTGTTTGATTTCATAAATCATATATAGGAAAATAGTGATAAAATTGAAAGTTCTTATCCTGCCAAATATATAAATGTTTAAATCCAAATATTGAAGAATTTTCATTACAAGACATATACGAGAGGACTCCATGAAAGACATATATTTAACAATGTTTTCATTAAAAATAATTTTAGGCCGACTAAATTATTGATTAAATTTTAAATAATTAAGTGATGTGTCATTTATTAATAGGTTGAAAGACTAAATTATTTAATAAGTGATATAATATTTATCTATGAATAAATAACCATCTGATCACTTAAAACGAAATTAATAACTTAATCGTTTTAGAATTACTTTTTCGTTAAAGACTCTTTTAAACATGTAAAAATAATTCAAACTCTTCACAGTCTCATTCATTTTAGCTAAAATAAATGCTTTTAAATTTATAAAATTATCTTTGACAAAAACACTTCCAAACATATCCTAAATACACTACAATGAAAAGCTCCAACTTTGACTTTTTTTAATACTTTTTTTATACTTTATTTCTATTTATTTCAATCATTCTCCTCTAATTATTATTTAAACTTAATTCTCTCCTTGATGTGTGGAAAAAAATAAATTAACAAGAACATAAGTGAGCAACCACTGAAATGTTGTTTTGCAACATATTTAACCTTCAAAAGCTTACATTAAAAGAAACAAAAGCGTCCAAACATATACTTGTAGTTAACAACAAATAAAAATCAAAAGCAAACTTGTTAAATCAAGAAAAAGTGCCATATATTTTCTCTCAAAATACCTTTAATTTCCCAACAATATCTCTAAATTACAAGAATAAACATAGACCAATTGCTATTTTTTTTTTCAATTATCTATACCCTTCTTTTTCCCCAAATTGTATTTAGACTCGGTTGTATAGACGATCTAGATTAAAAAGAAAAAAAAAAACTAAACTAGTTCTATGACATTTACTTAAATAAAAGAAAATTATAAAACTATTTGTAAAGACGATAGAAACCCTAATTCTTTAGCATTTTCCATCATTTAGTTGTGTATTGGAGGCTTCCTTGATGCAGGACTGTAATCCATAGTTACTAAATCATTAAGCTCATCAACCTTTTCTTCATTATTATGCATAACAGATTCATCATTTCTTTGATCAACACCATCATTAATCACCCTCAAGTTCCTTCCTGCAAACAAGTGAAAAATCACATAAAAAACCCGAGATTATAGAACGGCGACGGATTTAGGTTATTTCAACAAGTCTTTTGTGGACAGCTCAGAATTCTCGAGCTGCCATGTGAGAAGTGAATATACCAATCTCTTAACTTAACAAAAAAACTCGGGATCAAAATTTACCTCTAGCTTTGATTGAGACACAACAAATCAAAATGAAAATCACAAGAAGTCGATTGCATGAAACCATAGCCATTCTTCTTGATTTAAACATTATAATTGATTTCTTTTCAGTGTCTTGGTTTTTTGTTTTTGTGCTTAATGTTTTTCAAATTTTCATTCTGTTATATAGAGAGAAAGGATGGGGCTCTTGGTAGCTACATACATAGACATGTGGAGCAGAGTCTAATGTCGAATGTGATGTGAAATTTGTGTAGATTTACGTAAACAATATGGTCTAAAACGGTTCAACATCAATGTCTTGTGATGTCTGGGTATGAAAAAGATGTGTTGGTGCTTTGAGACAAAGGCTGCAATTAATGATCAGAAATTGCTTCTCCAACGCCTAATTCAATTCCATTTAGTAACTTTTCTTCAATGATATTTTAATAAAAACTACACTACCATCCTCTCTATTTTACCCATTTCTACGAGATTTACATTAAATCAACCTAATTTTACAAAAATACCGTTAATTTGCATTGTAAATGTGTCTTAATTGCGTGCTTAATTTTATCTCATTTTTTACTCTTAATTTTGTGCCTTTCTTGGTCTCGCATCATATACATATATATAATTATAATTAATAAGATACAGATACGCCATAACGTAAGGTGTGAGGAAAGGGTTTCTCGGCAGTTGGCTTTGCCAAGTACTGAGCTAGTTTGTGTAATCTAGGTCGTACAATCTATTTATTACATTTAATTAATTTTTTACATTTTTTTTTAATTTCTAATTCTTCGATCTGATAAGACGGTCTAGATTGAGCTTTTCCTCTATAGTTGTTGAGCAACTGTAGAGAATGTTTTGAAATGGATATGGAAGAATCCGTATGATGTGTAAAACCCATACAAGCAACTATATTAGGGCAATTAGAGCTAGCGTAGTCTGTAATTCAAGTAGATAAAATGTGGGGTTGCAGACTAAACCTTAATGAGAACTACATGCAATGTGTTTTAATATAGAGGGCGTCAATATGGTCAAGTAAAATAGATGAATTATGAGTAATTCCTCCTTAATTCTAGTGATTTTAGTTTTTTTTTTAAATCCTAGTGGTTTTAATTACTTATTATCGCATCAGGAGTTTACAAGGTCAACATACTCCGGGAAACAAATTTACACCAAGAAAACAATATTGTAAAAATATAATTTATATTTCTTAATATCTTTTTTTGTCAAAAAATATTCAAGTTAGGTTTTTTCTAACACAAATCGGCCGGTGTAGAAAAAACCCATAGGATATGGAACCTGTTAATACAAAGTTCGTAGGAATAATTTTGAATTTAGTAATTTTAAACTGATATTAGAACGGTTAGTCATGATTATCTCTATACTCAGATCGGGAGATCATGAATTTGAATCTTAATATCTCTAGTCGTCATAAAAATTAACTTTGGCAAATTTTTTTATAAGTTTTCTTTACCTAAATTGGTTAAAAAAATAGAGGGTGTGACTAGAGTCAATTAAATGAAACTTATATTTTTCATGTTAGATCTTAGATGCTTAAAATTCCATCTTTTTTTTAGAGAAAATCAAACAATTCATTATTAAGTTGAAGGGCAAATACTCATACTAAACTCCTAACCTTTCATAAGCAAAGAAATTTATCATTTGAAGCACAAATTGTTTCACATTAACCTTCTATCTAATAACTAACGAAAACATGCATGTAACATGTACATGCTTATGAAAGTAGCATAGAAACACCATCTCTTCGTCATTTTTAGAAGATTTTCATTGTTTTACCATCTCGTCAAATACATATACTCGAAATAACAAAATTTGCTATTGAAGAGAAAAAGAAAAGTTGACCAAGACATATATTGTAAAACTGTGAAAATCCCTAAAATTGACAATACACTAATCTCATACACGTGCGCGTGTCCTATGTTTGTTTTCTTTAGAACAAAAGATTAATTTTTCACCTAAAAATAAAAGTTTAATTAAGAAATAAATGGTTGATTTTAAAAGGTTTAGGACTAATTTAACTCCTTAAAGTTTAGAGGGTTTAATGCAATTTACCCTTTTATGTTACAAAAGTTTGAAATATCTTGCTTTATTTTTGTCAAGAGAAACAGGTTTAGGCACATAAGATTTGTAGGCCATGTTTTACATCTGTTCTCTCTAGTCTCTACTGGGCACTGTTAGTTGACAATCTTACATAGAGCAATCACCTTTTCTATATATGACAAACTAGCATGATGCCTGTACCACCCATGTCCACTATTTCAAAAAATATGGAGACAACCTCAATATTCATGAAAATTTTATAATGTCGGGGTTTTTCTTTAATAATTTTTTTTTCATTAAATATGTATTAGAGTTCATCAAATAAATACTAGAGATTCATCAAATACGTAATGAGGTTCATAAAATATGTATAAATTAATAAATCTTGGAGGAGTTCACCAAATACGTATCGGTGTTCACCAAATATATACATGGGTTCACCAAATACGTAATAAAGTTCACAAAATACGTATAGATTAAAATTTTTTAGAGGGTTTCACCAAATATGTACTAGGGTTCACCAAATACATAGTGGGGTTCACCAAATACGTATAAATTAATAATTCTTGGAGGTAAATATGTATTGGAGTTCATCAATTGCGTATTAAGGTTCATCAAATATGTACACAATCATTTTTGGTGAACCCCTCCAAAAATTATTAATTTTGTATGTATTTGGTGAAACTCAGTACATATTTGATAAACTCCTCCAAGAATTATTAATTTATACGTATTTGGTGAACCCCAGTATATATTTGGTGAACCTCTCCAATTTTTTTTTTTTAATTTTTGGTGAACCCCCTCAAGATTCTCTTTGTACCGGCAGTTTCTTTAACCAATACCGGCTGTTTTCTAACCTATAGCAGGGTTTTTTGCAACCAATACTGGCGGTTTATGTCCTTATACCGGCGATTTCTGGCGATTTTTCCAATTTGCGGAAAATTATTGTTTTTCAACAGTTTTGCATCAATACAATGATTTTTCGGACCTTTTTACAGTTGGTTTTCAACAAATTCGATTTTCTAAAATTGATCATGGTATACTTGATGAATCGCAAACAAAGTTATCAAGATTCTCAATTTTTCAATGCAAACATTACGTACCTTCACTTATATTTTTAATTAGATTTGAATTAAATAATTAATTGTTAAAATAATTGAACACTTATTCATAAACGCATAAGAACTTATTCTATCACTTAGCCATATTTTCATGCACTTGGCATTTTTCTAAATCCCGATTCATGTATAGAATCGAACATGTTCCTAAATCCCAGTTCATGTATAGAATTGAAACCAATAAGTATGTAGTACTTGTTTTGTCACTTAACCATATTTTCATGCACTTATACACTATTATGTCTTACATTTATCGATTCATAATTTTTTATTATTTAACGAACATGTATAACCCCCGAAGTTGGAGGTGAATACCTTTAGATTTATTAATTTTATACGTGAAATATTTTGACTAACCCCTCAAGATTCCCTTTGTACCCCACTAAGAATTCGATGAACACCAAAATACAAAGTTAATTTTGGTGAACCTCTCCAAAAATTATTAATTTTGTGATACACTATACCTAACCTATACTGGCGGTTTTCTTGTCAATAGCGACGGTTTTCGTGAAAATAGCGGTTGTTTTTAGTCTATTACGACAGTTTTGGCAGTTTTTTCAATTTTAATGTCTATTGCAGCAGGTTTAGTGTCTATTGCGGCGGTTTTTAGTCTATTACGACAGTTTTAGTATCGATAGCGGTGGCTTGCGTGTCAATAGCGGTGGTTCTAATGTCAATACCGACGGTTTTAGTGTCAATTGCGATGATTTTAGTGTCTATAATGATGATTTTCCATTCATCATTGGTGTTTGGGGTCCAACTGGTCCATTTTGGACCACACAGTGGCGTTTGGATTAGATTTACCAAAATATATTTATATGCTTATAAATTAAAACATAAAATGTGTGAAAATTGTTAAGTGTATGAAAATGGTTAAATGTATAATGGTTAAGTGTTTAACGAGTTCATGAATAAGTGTTCAATTGCTTCGAGAATCTTTACTTAATCTAATAAAATCACAACAACATAATCAATGTTCTTATGCGTTTATGAATAAATGTTCAATTGTTTTAACAATTAATTACTTAATTCAAATCTAATTTAAAATATAAATGAAGGTACCTAATGTTCACATTGAAAAATCGAGAATCTTGATAAATTTATTTGTGATTCATCGAGTATACTCTGACCAATTTTAGAAAATCAAATTTGTTGAAAAACCGCTGTTAAAAGGTCTGAAAAACCATTGTATTGATGCAAAACCGCCGAAAAACAACAAAATCACCGAGAATTGGAAAAATCACCAGAAACCGTCGGTATTGGGGCATAAACCACCGGTATATGTTGTAAAAGTTGTCGCTATTGACATGAAAACAGCTGGTACAGGTTACAAAAAATGACGTTTGAGACCCTAAACACCATCAACACATGGCGTTTCACCATGTGGTGATGACGTATGGCCTAGATGCAATATACAAATATTGAACAATTATTTTACTCGATATTTGTCATAAAATCACGACAACATAATGACTGATACGTTGCTATGTGATAATAATTATAAAAAAAAAAGGTTAAACTAACCTTGGGGTGACACATGTTCGTCAAACCGATAAATATGATTTACCGATTACATCACGACCTATAATTCTACATGGTAAAAATCCGTCTCTTTTAATACTTGTCACAAAAGCACAACAACATGATTCATTAATTCGAATAATCTATATATGATCGCGTGACATACATATTTATGTGTAACATATGAATCGATAAATGTAAGACATAATAGTGTGTAAAATGATAAATTTTGTGGGGTTCACCAAAAATTACAAATACATATTAATGTAAAAATGACAAATTCGTAGTGACGTACAAAATGAATCTTGAGGAGTTCGCCAGAAAAATAAAAAAAATATTTTTTTTGGAGAGGTTCACCAAATATGTAGTGGGGTTTACCAAATATATAGTGAGGTTCACCAAATATGTAATGGAGTTCACCAAATACGTACCAATTAATAATTCTTGAAGGGGTTAACCAAATATGTAATGGGGTTCATCAAATACGTAATGAGATTCACTAAATACGTACAAAATTAATAATTTTTGGAGGGGCTCACTAAAAATGACTTTGTAGGGATTCGGTGAATCCTAGTACGCAATCAGTGAACCCCACTACGTATTTGGTGAACCCCACTACGTATTTGGTGAACCCCTCCAAGATTTATTAAATATATGTATTTGGTGAATCTCACTACATATTTGGTGAACCCCTCTAAGATTTATTAAGGTGAATCTCATTACGTATTTGGTGAACCCATGTACGTATTTGGTGAACTCATGTACGTATTTGGTGAACTCATGTACGTATTTAGTGAACATCAGTACGCATTTGATGCTCCTCCAAGATTTATTAATTTGTACGTATTTGTTGAACTCATATATGTATGTGATGAACAACAGTACGTATTTAGTGAACCCCTCTAAAATTTATTAATTTATATATAATTAATGAACTTAAATACATATTTTATGAACTCTTAATATGTATTTAGTGAATCCTAATATGTACAGTCACCATTCGTAATTAATGCATCCAAACATCATTCACCAGCTCTCATTGACAAGATCAGTCACTCCTATAAATACGAACGCACTCATCATTCTAAGGTAATAATTAGTTCAGCTTAACATTATTAATGCTCTGTCAACTTCCTACTTAAAATTGATTTTAAGTATCAGAAGTTCATTGATAAACGATCTATCACCTCGGTGCTACTTGGTGCTGCTTGTCCAATGAGTTCCTTTGTTTATTCTGCTTAAAAAACATCCGGTCATTGAGGTTATAAAACCTGTATTTCAGGATACCTTCGGCAACTATAATCCTACCATAAAAAAGAAAAAAAAAGTCTTTCTAAGACACATTTATTCTCAAATGATCATTGTTTGACTCTCGAACTATTCTAGACCAAATTCTCTTAAATAAGATACATAAAATAATACTTCTTTCGAAGAACCAATTACCTTATATTTTGTCAAAGAATTTTTCAATCTCATACCAAAATTCCAAACTCATAACATCAATAGAACCGTAATTGGCATACCCTATACAATATATATCATATGGTTAAATCCAAAGCTATAAGTTTTGTTCAAAAGAATAACTTTGTAACACTTTTACTAGTAAGGTTAGATTTGTGGATCAATCATGTAAAAAACAAGTCATTAATTAATGATTGAAAAACCCCAACATAGGTGGGGTCAAGTATCATAGTCAGAAGAGGCAGCCAACTAGGTTAAGTATTGTGTATGTGTATGATAATCACGTGGGATGAGTTGTTGCTGATCAACTTGGGGCCCCTCTTTTGTTCCTAAGTTTTGCATATAGGAAGCACGATTGATCATTCCCCATCAATAAGTTTCAAGATTGAGACAATGGAAGATGAGAAAGAACCAAAAGGAAAATTTATGTTTGTGCAAACTACTTAAGGTCTCAGGTCGGTTGTGAATGATGTTTACGTCTCAGGTCGATTGTGAATGATGTTTACAATGTATACATAAGACAACACATAAATTAATAATTAGCTTGGACTCGCTTAGTAGCGAACGAGCAATTTGCTCCTAAATAGACAAGACGGTAATTAGGAGTAAAACCACTCACTAATTAAGTAGCGTATTACTATTACAGACGGCTTTTGAGTTGCGTTTAAGAGGACAAAACTGGATGTTTGTTGTTTAGAGGCGATCAAAACGTACAAATATACTTCTACTTGGTTGATGGGTCAAGCGCGCATCCGACACTTATTAAACCATAGATACTTATTTATGATTATTAAATATTTAGTTCTCAAAATATTTGTATTTTCTTACTAGAGATTAGAGAAGTTGACTTAAGCCCTCACAACATATCTATAAGGTTATGGTTTGAGCTGCTCACTTTAGTTCCCATAGAATTTGTGAAAGCATTTTTATCATCGAGAAGTTATTTAATTAAAATTATGGTCTGAACTCCTTATAATTTATATCATGAGTTTAAGAAAAGAACTAGCTTGTTATTGTAGAACCTCAGCGGCTGTCAAAGATGGTTTTTTTCATTCTTTTAGGAAGAAATTGTTAGAGAAAATAATGTAACCTTGTAACAATAATATACGTGTACTTACAATAAGGATTATTGTTAGAACCTAGAGATGTCAAAATCACCGGTGAGTCTTCGAACCCGCGGGAACCCGTCCCTAATAGGTTGAGATTTTGGTGGATAAATGGGTGACAGTCGGGTATGGGGTAATCATAAATAAACCCGTGCGGGTATGAACGAGGATGAATATAATAGTCCCGCCCCATTACCCGTCCCATTTATTTTTCACATATGTTTTTAAAAAAATTGTATTATATTAAAAAAATAACTCTATCACAACACAACTTAACACTATCTTTGTTAATCTCACACCACTAGTTATTTTAACTCTTAAATAGGACGATTCATATTTTTTTCTCATAGATTATCTTCATTGCTTTTTTTGTCACCATTAATTTATTATCATCATCTTTACGTCTGCCATCGTCTACGGCCATCATTGAGAAGTTCTATACATAAATATCAAGTTTAAAGAAAGATGAAAAGCCCGTGGGTAACACAGTCATAGTGGTTATTAAAAAGAATTAGACATGCCATATGGAAGAAAGTTCAATGAAAATAGATAATGAATAATCTCTAAATAATGAGATATTAATTCTAGAAGAACATTTTTTTTATCTTTCACTGAGGTTGATGAAGTTATGTTTAACTATTAAAATTACAACTGAGGTTGGTTTATTAAATCATAAAATTGAATCAAGGTGAAGGACTAGAAAAAATAAAAGATGGTAGGGATGGTTGCATAAGAAAATATTTATAAGGACAAGTCCGATTAAATCAAGTAGAAATGAGAAGAGTAGAGAAAAAAACTATTTTTTCTACGTTAGTAAAAATTGATCTCAAATTGATTAGCTTAGATCTATCTACTATTACTATCTATATTCATGTATATCCTTACCATCTATATGTGATCTTCAATTTTCCCTCCAAACCAAGAATATAATATATTAATTATTGAACTTTTTATTGTTAATTCTGAAATGGGAAAAGAAAAGAATCAACGATAGTTTAAAAGCAGAAAAGAAGAGAAAAGAGTACTAAGAAGTAGTAGGAAAAAATCAATAAAAATGTGAGAAGTTTCATTTTTAGTTTTTTAAAATATGTAGAGAAAAATAGTGATATGAATAAATTTTATTATTTAATAATTTTCTTCCATTTCCTCGAATTACATTTACTTTTCCTCTCATTTTTTCTTTCATTCATTTTTTAAAGTTCCAAACATAGCTTTATAAAAAATATAAATTTGTCTTTTAATGTGATCGTGTAAATAGCATAAATAGTTCTACACTTAATACTTCCCTAAAACAAATGCAATTTCTGTTGTACATTCTTGTGTCTTGTCTGTGAAATGCTTGGAAGGGTTAAGAATACTATAATTGACTGCTAGTTTAATTACTATTAGATCACCTCACATCACACACAAAGATGATCTAACAACGAACATATGATAGAGAAATCATTTATTAAATCATCAAGGTAATGATCCATAAACCTGCTAGTTCTTTTTGCGAGACACATACGGGATAATTTATCCTAAAAGCGAAAGAATTACTGAAGCTACACGAAACCATTATAAAGGTTTATGTTATACATCCTTGTTAGATCACTTCGCAACGGGATGATCCAAAACCCTTGTCTGCTCTACCAACTTATATTGGCAAAACTATTATTTTTTTCCTAAAAGAATATTGACATAATAATTTTAACGAGTAGTCCTAATGTGGGTGGATTTGGTCAGGGATGCGGAAATAGTGCTTCAAAAACAAAATTTGATAATTAAATAAAATGATGTGCACTCAGGTTAATATATGGACTAAAATCATTGCCAAAAGAACTCCAGCACTGTATTTCTCCTTAGATAAGAATTTTGCTAACAATTCCACCCATATCCTCGAAATCTCTGTAATATGAATAGAAATCTAGTTCCACTTATTACACAACAATTACAAAAATAACTTACCTTGCAATCTACAGTCTGAAAAAATATGTTGAGAAACATGGGAAAAAGTTGCCATGCTTGGAAAATGACCCAAAGAAAACTTATGAGTTTTCCGCCATTACTTTTCTCAGAAGTTCCTTGGGTGCTGCAATTGATAAAGCGAAACAGCGGAGAAATTAGAACAAATATTCAATAAGTGCAAAAACTAAGATAAGAGATGGGATTATTAAGGGTCATATGAGATATTGATAAGCTAGCTATTTCTGTCACCTGGCAATCCAGTGAACCTCTCAAACTGTTCATATGCTTGTCCAATTAACATCTCTATCCCAGTAACTATTGTGGCCCCAGATTCTGCAGCTTCTTTGAGGAGTCTAGTGATTTTGGGGGTGTAAACAGCATCGAAAACCAGCGAGTAATGTTTCAGTGCATGCTGAGAAAACATAAAACCATTGAATTGTTTTGCCTCTAAATGTGGTCACTAGTGAATATCAGGAAGCCTCTTGCATATGAACTTCTTTTGTTTTTTTTTCTGGGAAGAACATAACATCTATTGTATTTCAATCAACGTACTCCTCATCCCAATAGGAAGAGTGGGAAGAAAAGAGACGGAATGGTATAGCACTATGGGGAATATGGAAACATATAGGAATTAGGAAGCATATTGGAATGTCATAACAGAGATCAACTAGAGCTTATGCTAAGAATGATTGAGGATGTCAATTTTCAGTGTTGGAAGCTACTGCTAAAGTACTCCCCCTCATCTATGAAGAATAGGCAATTGAGAGAGAAGAGAATAGGACGATAGCAATAAACAAAGGAACTGAAATAGACTAGAAGATGACTTCCGTAGAGGAGAGGAGAAACCTGCTTAGATAGTGCAAGAGCCCGGTTTTGATTGAATATCCTTTCCTGTGCTCATCTTGTATTGAGGTATAAGGAAGATATGAGTAAAAGTAGGTAACAGAAGGGGAGGGATTAAACTGACTGAGCTCAACTGCCAGGGCATTGTTTTTCAGCAAATAGCCTTAACCAAATCTAGACTGTCATTATATTGCTAGTGAGCAGATACTTTCTCATATTTTGACTTTGTTAACTTCTTGAACTAGAAGTCTAGACAACAGATAAAGAAGATCATATAAATCTTAAATTTATTATTTAAAGAGCATTAATTGTCTACAAAATGAATAGCAGCGATGGATGCAAACCTTAGAAATGGGCGTTTCATCAACTCTTGGTTGCATACCAATCGATGTCGTGTTTGCAAGAATCATACCATCCTCTGGATGGAAATCATCTAATTCAGCAAGAGAGATAGCACGTCCTCCCACTGTGTCTGCAAGTTCTCTAGCCCGATCTTGAAGCAATATAAAGATGGGTCATATATCATCACAAAGAATTTAATTATACATTAATGAGTGGAAAAGTTGAAGAGACTATGTTGCAAGTTCTCTGGCATCGCAGATTTAGGTTCAAGATATGAAACTAGACATTGAAAGCACATAAACATGCAGGTTTCTCAGATAAGACCATAGTTAATCAGTACTTTTTTTATCACTGTTAAATTTCTTCAAGTTATAGAAGATTCTAGTTCTGAAATTGCGAGAAGTCATCTCTTTGAGGCGATGTCAGGAAATTGAACCACTTAAAAACATCCCATCACAGGGAAGTATGTATAAATAGAGAACATTCCAGATGAAACAAAAGAATCCTGCTTATGCTCTCTAATTTCTTTCTCTGAAGAATAAATTTAAGATGCACTGACACCTCTCCTAGACTGGCATGTCCATATCGGGAATGTGTTGGATACTGACACTCTTCCAGAACACCAAGACCGGTATTATAGACACTAGAAGATGTCCATGTGTTGGACGTATAAGACACATGGTTAGACAAGAAAATGATAAGTATTATAGAACACATGTCAAGTCAAACAGCTGAAATGAAGTGTCTAATGAGAGAATCATGTCTTATTAGAAGTATTTTTTTTATAGGAAATGAAAAATGTATTAATAAAAAGAAAAATGTACAAAAGGTTCACAGGAAAAGACTTTCTAGCCAAATACCAAGAAGACTATAATTAGTGTATACAAGCGGCTGTCCAATTACAAATAAGTAAAAGTATTGGAACCTCTATATTTGTAGTATTAGAAAATCTATGTTTCTGTTTTCTAAACTTTTAGACAGACTCCAACCCATTGAGACACTTTTTAGGAATTTTCAAATTTAAAACCAGGTCTAGGACAATTTAATATTAATTTCATCTCCCCCTGGTTCAAAATTTTCAACAATTCCTGCCCAAGAAAAATCTGTAATTTGTCACATTCCATTCGGCCACTTAATCTTCAGCATCTGTATGAATTAACAAGAAACAGAAAGATGCAGAAATTGAAACACGGAAAGATCCAAAGCGGGGATTGGAAGCTAACCATATGTGCGATTGGCAATCACAACCCTGGCCCCCTTCTCCTTTGCACCATATGCAATCGCCTTCCCAGCTCCACCAGCACCAATAATAACCATCGTCTTACCAGATAAGGGAGAACCAGTTGTAATGCTATTGTTGTGCAAACCTGAAAAGTGGTTGGTCCCAAGCAATGACAAAAAACTGAGATCAATTTATGGTATCCTTAAAGTAGGAGGACTCATAGAGACGACAATAACATTCTCCTGATGGGGACTTGATACAACTATTCTAATTTTAACTTTTTCTATTATAATTAAACGGATATAATAATCTCCACTAATATTATCTCAATTCTGGGTTACATGGGTCTAATTAATACCAACAATTTTATCCTGTCTGAAACATCTTATGATCCGAATCATTTATGTGAAATACGTTCAGCTAAAAAAGCCATACGAACCTCGTAGTCCATCCTCAATAGCAGAGATTGCACCAACATAATCCGTATTGAAACCGAATAGTTTCCCATCAGTTTGTCTCCTTATAATGCAATTAACAGCTCCAATGGACTATAATATTCCAACAAAACTCAAACCCGTCATGTATATATTTAGAAGAAAATGCTGCACAGCAAAACTTCAAAGACTTTTCGACTGTTGCAACGCAGATCGTTGGAAAACCATCATAACAAACTCACCAATTACCTTTGCAAATGGATCGACTTCATCACAGCACTTCAATGCAGCCTCTTTATGTGGAATGGAACAGCTGTAATTAATCCACTTTGTTACAGAGTTATATATTAAATACAATTGGAAAGAGACTGGAACCAAAGACAAGGAAAAGATGCCACTAATAGTCATCAGGAAGATTAAGCATTCAAAACGCTCGAAATTTAAAAAAATTGCTACCGTATATCATTACAACTATACAGGAAGAGAAATAAGAGAAGTAACATAATTTGAAAAGGAATATGTAGTCAGAGTTTGAACCTGAATCCAGTAAAGTCAAAGGATGAGTAAGTTTGGAGAAAACTTGCAACATCATCCACCAATAAGTGTACATAAACGCCATCAAAACCAACTGAGTTGAATGCCTCATTGTACATAATGGGTGATTTACTGTGGCTGACAGGCTTGCCAATGATGCCAAATACTTTTGTATCAGGGCCTATATGTCTGAAATTGTACAGATGTAGCAGATCTCTTATTGTTGGTTGACCAGGAGCTGAAACTATTCCCGGCTCAAGTGTACCAAAAGTAAGGTAGCTGCCAAATTTTGCACAAAGCACCCTTGAAATCAAACCCCTCTCACCCATAACAAGGCCAATGAATGGAACCTGAAAAGTCCCAATATAGATTAATAAATGGATCTTTCCCTGCAGTACAGTTGGTATAATGGCCCGCAAGCAACTGACAGAAAGGAGGGGTATTTTAAGAGTAAATTTCTACCCAATTCAGTTTACACAAATAGAATATCATAATCACCACAATACTTTCCACTCAACATTCGATTTATTTATCACAACTGCTGCATAAAAAGTTGACTGGGTGACATACTGATCACGATCACTGGGAACTTAGGGCATTTCTGATTCGTGATTTGAAAACGAGTTTAAAAAAAATGAAAACAAAGAAAATAATGTTGTTTCCATAAAAGTTCTAACATCTGGAAACGAATTTGGTAGTAGCATTTAAGAAGTGATTTGGTATAAGTTTTCCGAAACTTTGTTTTAAAAGAAGTTTTCAAAATCAATTAAAACTAGAAAATGTGTTTGGTACACTTGGTTTTTGGTCATTTTTTCTATTTCAAAAACAGAAACACTAAATAGAAACTCGCACCAAACTGGCTCTAGTTTCTGACAAGTGATTCCAATATCTGCTTGCAATATTTACTATTCTAAGAAGAAATATCATTACTTAACTGATCATAAACCAATAACCAGTAAATTAGTAACCATCAGAAAAAAGAGAATGCTAGCATCTATCCTAGCAACATCGCATCACATTGTCAAGACTTTTTTCCTAAAAGATGACTTTTTATGTTGGCTAACACATAAATGATATATTTTCAAATTTTCAACCAGAAGTTTCTAAAATGCTAGCATCTATCCTAGCAACATTACATTACATTGTAAAGACTTTCATCCTAAAAGATGACATTTTATGTTGGCTAACACATATATGACATATTTCCAATTTATGATGGAGAGAACTTAAAGATTAACATTAAGTTAACAACACCCTTGCATATTACATACGCTGCTTACTTGCGAATGCACAGTTATTTGAAAAATACGTGCAACGTCACTAATATCCAAGGCAGTTGTTGCAATCTTCACAATGTCAGCTCCGCTTGCTTGTATTCTTGCCACAAGGTTGCTTAGTTCCTCCAAGGATGGAGTACATTGATAGTTGTGTGAAGAAACAACGACACTGAAACTTTCAGGTTTCTTTTCACGAATGGAGTTAATGAACTCGTCAGCGACCTTCCAAAAGAGATTAGGCAATGGTGAAATTAATTCAGTCTTTAAGACCCAGATAAAAAATCTTAACTTTGGTAGGAATCGAATACAGCTAGTCTCACAGTTAGCTTGTGTGAGCTTTCAAGGAACATGAATATATGCTTCTTCATATTAAATGGATAATCTTCACTTATTAGTAGCTCATCTAATCTCCACTAAGTATATTATAATAATTGGTTATAGTCAATTAAAGAGTATATCCATGGCTCGCAGATTTATTTTTCATTCTGTTTGCCAGCGGGTATTTTAAAATCCTTATTAATGTTTAAGGACTATTATCGAGGATCATGATCTAAAATCTGATTCCAATCATTCATTCTGAATGTCAATCACACAGATTCCAGTTCATTTGCTTCAACAATTATGACTTGCATTAACATGCCAGTATTGGGGAAAAATTACATCTTCACTAGGAAGTAACCTGAAGCTCAACATCAACGTAGTCAGCTCCCAACTCCATGGCTAATCTAAGTACATCCAGTCGTTTGCTCTCATCACCATCATACTGACCACCTTCCCATATTGGTCTGGAAACAAAAGTCAGCTAGCACTGAGAACTTTGAAGATTATGTAACATAATGAACTATTAAAATCATGTAAAAAAACGTTTACTATACACAAACCTTAACTATGGTTACACTGATGTAACACTAAAAATAGAAGGGAAGATTACTGTGGTTTATTGCACACCCAAAGAACAGAAACTTTCACAATGAAAAAGAATGCAACAATTAATTTAACAACAGCATCATAAGAACGCTAATCTGATTGACTAACTAACTGATTCTAAAAGCCAGGAATCGATAAATTTTCAATCCAAGACTTGAAAGAATGCAAATATATATCCTAGAGTTAGAATTTCAACTGTTAACTTGGACGATGTACAATTGAATTAAAAATTACATTGAACAATTTCCTATTGACTGTTCTGAAAAATATGGACGACATAAGTATTAAGGCATTAGAACGGAGCAGCATTTTGTTTAACATGTTTTCCAAGTCTGGAAATGTACATTACCACAACTAAGTAGGCGAAAGATCTAAATTTATTTGGTAACTTATAAGGCTTCAGACTACTTTTTATGTTAGTTAATTCCAAATGACCCCAATCACCCCTAAAATGTCAATCCAGGCTGTTCTACTCGAACAGCCACCTCGACTGCATTGCTGGTATAGGATAATTACCCAATTCCAAGCGCACTCAAAACTAAATAGTGTACATCTGTAAGAGTTAGTTAGCACAGATGCACTGATTGCATTCCAGCTCTAGGATACCTGGCCCAAGATCAAACCACTCAAAACTTAATAGTACTAATTGTTTTTATTTTTCATGTTTTGATTACTCCAGTCCTCATTCTTGGCTGAGTCGTTCATTTTCATGCATCAATAAAGTTATGAATGCCAACCAACGGAGAGTCATTATGATGCAAAATATTCTGCATCTCATGCCTGATATTTATTCCAGTCAAATCAAATGCCTATTCCATGTGTTTTGCTAAACCTACCTCTAAATTTACTTTAAAAAGTTCCTGAATCATATTCTATTCGCATCAAACAATCTGAAAATACACTTGGTAAAAAATTATCTGAAAATACTCTGAATCCCTCCAAGTTATGAAAATCAATGGTATGTGATAGTAATTAAGTCGTTGGATTTGGAAAAAGGCACAATGAAGGTAATTTAATTCTACCAGAAATTTTTAGAAGAAACCTGTAAGTGAACAAGGTGGGCAAAGGGGACTCTTTAATTAGAATTTTAAGCTCTTCATGGGGATTGAAGTTCTTTAACGCATCCAATCTAATCTCCACAAGGTCAGCACCGCTAGCGTTTGCCTTCCCCAATTCGATAACCATCTTATCCATGGAATCCACCATTATAGGAACACAAATTAGAGTTGAATTCTTCATGCTTCCTTCACTTCTAACTTGTACGCCAGTAGAGGTAGACGACAGCTGAGATTCAAAACAGAGGGAAGATGAGAAGAATTAAAAGAAAAGTTTAGATAATCACGACTGTAATCACGACGAACTGGAACAAGGACTTTAGCATCCATATGTTTGCTAAGGAAAGTAGAAAAATTAGTGGCGCCCATGTCATATTTCACAGTAGATGGGGATTCAATAGTCATTAGCAGAAGGGATTTTCCATCATCCCTCCGACTCTGATACTTCATAGTTCCTCACAGTAACTAATTCAGAAAAAGAAAGGAGTACATACATAATAGTTTCAGCTAATTAAGTCAGACACAGTCAATGACATCCACAATTTCGGATATACATTGGGTTGTCTAGAAAGCGCGGGAAGTAAAGAAGTGAAAACCTAAAAATAGGCGACAGCAAGGGATGAAACGGACACGAAAACCAAGGAATTAATGGAAGTTCAATGTAACAGCAATTTAATTTCTGGACAATTTTCTTAGATAAACCAAATACCTATAAGGAAAATACAATATAATTCTCAGCAACAAACAAGAAAAGGGAGGAAAAATCAGAAGAAAATGAAGTAGAAATGGTATCAGCGAGAAATTACCACAAGGTTACCAGACTCCATAGGTGATACAGAGAGATCTGATCGAGAATCTAACTGGTTCAATGGTGTGCAAGTGAAGGGGGTAGGTCTGAGCGGGGGGTTGGTGGCTTTGGTTGGTGGAAGTTAGTCAAAGTTGAAACACTCATGCTTGATGTTTACTATTGCTTTTGCCTTTGCTACGATATTTAGCAAAGCACATCACTAATTCGTTACGTTTGTTGCTGAAATAAGAGGCAGAGCGGCAGTTCTCTATGTGAAATTTAATATTATCATTTAAATTGAATTGTGGTTTTAAATCGGCGAAAGAATGTGAGTTATATGTTTAGGTTTGATTATACGTGGTAATTCAACAGGAGTCATTGTTGTCGGTTTAATATTTGATACGTTTCATGTATATAATTTCAAGATAAATCAGTAAAAAATAAATTTGGAGGTAATTCAATTGCTTTATCAAAATTAATTTATCATGATAATTTGAGATTTTTTTAACAATAACAAATTTTATTACAAAATGAGACACCAGTTAAAAAAGACGACGTCTGCCTCTTAAAATCACATTTTCAAACTCAATCATGCTACAAATATGAGGAGAAAAAAAGTTATTCAAATTAATTCTATCATCATCATTACTATACTTTGTTATAGTATCAACGACTGAATTACAACTTCTTTTTATCTAACAAATAGAAAAACCTTTAGCATGATTTGATTTCCTAATAATATAGAATTGATGATATCTATTTAAGTTTTCAATTCTAAATACAATTTCGTCGCATATTTTAAAAAACATCAAATATAACACTTTTTTTAAATACCCTTTTATTGTTAATGGATATATTTAATTATTCATCTTCTCTCTCTCATATCTATTAATTATATCTCTTCTCTCTCCCTTCCACGTCTCTCTCTCGCTCATTATATATATATATAAAATAACTTTCTCTATCTCCTCATTCACCGTTTCTCCCTCACTCATATTATATATATATGCTCCCTCACTCATTCTATATAATTTATATAATATTTACATATATATATATATATGTATGTATATTATATGGGTATACATATACATAATCCATAATTCACCATTTTCTTAGATTGGGAATCATTAATACTATAGACATCGAGAATTATTATAGAATTTGAGATGTCCCTCCTTAACCCATTTCTGACCAACTTACGGCTAATCAACACGCATCTCTTAAGTGAGGGGGCTAACTACTATGAATACAATTAATTCATAGAACAAAATAACTTATAATTAGCACGTTTGTCAACGTTTTACTTGGGTCAACGGTCCTAACGCAATCCCTGCTCAACAGACCTTACCAATACACGACTTGTTTGACGTCCCACTAATTATTCATTGATCGTTCCCTGAACTTACTGCAGAAAACAATGATTGCTTCCTCAACCTTAATAGTTATATATTGAGTGTCTTAGAGTTAGCATGGATCATGAATACTAAAGATTATAGTCATGGTTATATTAGGTTTAAATTATAACATACATGGTCTCATAAACAACTACTGTTTAAATTAAAAGGGAAAAGCTTAATGGTGAGAGAGTTATGTAAAGCACTTGAGAGATGCAACTTTATAATTCTTCCAGACAATCTATTTCTAAACCCCTAGGATCTAATGGATCTGAGAATTTCTTTATTCCTGAAAATTATATCAAAGGAATCCACATATCCGACAACCAGATACCTCATGGTGTTTATGAAACATATGATAACAGAAGGCCAAATAGCCTAACCGCTAGTGATATACAATTTAATCTTTGATGGATTTTACATCCAAAAGTTTATTAAGACAAAATCTTCACCAGGATTTTATGTAGTCTAAATACTAGGATTTTAGGAATTGGTATTTTCTAACCATAATTCTCAACAGCTTTTAGATCTTAAAAACCTTTATTACTACCAGTTAGAGAAAGATCAACACCTTCAATCTTTTCCTGATTGGTATTACCAACTTACCTTAAATGTAAAAATATATGATGATCAGCAATTACAAGTTATGTCTACTATACAAAAAAACTTGGATTACCACAAGTAGTCGTGCTTACCGATCTACACATCGACCACCTTTATCCTTAGAACTTGCTCCAGGTAATGGGTATCAGAAACCGTTAGTTATAAACCCTTATGCTAAAGTCCCTGAGAGAATCAGTCATTAGGACCCTGTTAAGATTAAGGATATTCTACCCTTAACCAAATAGAATAACTACACAAATATTTTCCTTCAAACTGTAGGAACACAGTTAAACATAATTGAGGATCACATTGCTCAAATACAGGAAACCCAGGATACTAAGAATCAACAACATCCTGTGGATCACCATAAACTTAACCTTGATTGTCACTATCAAACCCCCTATTGAAGTCCATAATTTTAAATTAAATTCTACCAAGAAGGAGGATGATTTTATGGAAACCCTTATTGGAAAAATAAAAAACTTTAAGATTTCCACTCCTGAAACTTCAGGTCAACTGAATATGATGAATCAGGATGATTCATCTCAAGACGCGTCTGAAGAATTCTCTTTATCCCAGATTTTGGATATTCAGAAAAAAAAAATTGATGATACCATTAATAAACTCTCCTATTCCTATTCCAAAAGACCTACTACTCGTATGGCTTTAACAGGACCCAGTAGATATTATTATCCTAGACCTACCCCTCAAGACTTTTTATACGAAGAATATTTCCTTCATTCTCAAAATTCCTATCATGGTAAAACCATCTATGAATGGAACATAGATGGAAAATATGAATATCAAGTTTTTAAAACCATACATTAGATGATTATGTACTCCTCTATCTGCAAACAGAATGATTATACCAATCACCAAATCTGTCGATTCCTTGTTAATGGCTTTACATGAACTCTTAAAGGATGGTGGAATAATTGTCTCACTAACAGCCAACGTTTGGAAATTCTAAATTCCTTTAAGATCAAAACTGACCCTTTAACCGGAACCCAGACCAGAAATGAAAATGCTTTCTATACGCTTGCTCAATCCATAATTCACAATTTTCTTGGACAAAGAATCATTAATACTGACAGACATCGAGAATTATTACAAAATCTGATATGCCCCTCCTTAACCCATTTTCGGTGGTATAAGGATGTCTTTCTCACTAAATTCATGCAGAGAGGAGACGCAAACAGTGAACATTGGAAGGCTAAGTTTATTGATGGTCTCCCAAGTTTATTTGCTGAAAAAGTTCATAAGAAGCTTAGGGATAAACATGATCAAATGAATATTCCCTATGACCAATATACATATGCCCATCTTATTGCCCTTGTCATTAAAGAAGGATTAGGTCTTTGCAATGACATGAATTTACAACATATGATGAAAAATTAGAACCTTGATAACTGAAAAGAGTTGCGTGAATTCTATGATCAGTTTGCCTATGTTACTAAGATACAATATCCTTCTACCCATCGACCTCATAGGACTTCTAAGCCCTACAAATCTCATAAAAAATATTTCTCTAAAAATAAATCCAGACATAAAGAGTTCAGACATAAAGATGTCCCACATTTAAAGAAATTTTCCTCTAGCAAGCATAAATCCAAATGCACCTATTATAAGTGTGGATTACCAGGATACTATGCTAATAAATGCCGCTCTAAATTTAAGCGAAAACTGAATGAATTATCCCTTGATGAGGAGATCCAACAAAAGATCTTAAATTGTCTCTCTGAAGGCTGTTCTATAGAAGATAGTACAGATGATGATTTTGTTCATATTTATGCATCTGACTTTGACTCCTCTCCTACTTCCAAACAACCTGAACATCCTTGTTGCTCTAAGACATGCAACATGATGACTGAAGCCAACTATTGGAAGGCAATAGTTGAGATGAATGGTCTTGATATGAATGGACTAGGTCTCAATGTCTTAACTGATACCCAGTGACCTCTTCTCACTACTGCTGACCAGATAACAAATCCCGAGATGAAATTAAAATTCCTAGAAACTTGTTATAAGGCTTATAGAACTCCTGAGATCAGCCCTATTGAGAACTACAGTATGAAAGAACTCTTGAATCGCATCCAACATGACTCTTTACCGGTCAAACATGTTACCATTTTAGACCTGAAAATGAAAATTAATACTATTAAGTCTGAAATTCAGCAGTTAAAGACTGCTAATCAAATTTTGTTCCAAGATCTCAATCTCCTAAAATAATCTACAACCAAAGGGAAAACTCCTTTAGACTCAGCTACGACTTCTTCATCAGATCATACTAGTCAAACTCTAGATCAGACTAGTCCAGATCAGCCTAGTCAGACTACTCCAGAACAGACTAAAGATAGTAATCCTTATTTATTTCTTCTTAACCAAGTCACTTTTCAGAAATGGTATACTAAGATTACCTTAGTAATCAAACCAGATTTCATTATTAAAGATGTTATTGTCTTAGTCGATAGTTGTGCTGATATGAACTGCATTTATGAAGGATATATCCCTATCAAATACTTTCAGAAAACCACTCAATCCCTTACTAGTGCTAGTGGTAATTCTATGCGTATCCAGTATAAAATACCTGAAGCACTTATATGCAAACATGGTATTTGCTTATCTGCATCATTTATTTTAATAAAAAAACATGCACAAAGTATCATTCCAGGCAATCCTTTTTTAAATTCTATTATGCTTATTACCAAAATTGATACCTCAAGTATCCATACTGTGATTAACGATTCTAATATTACATTTGAATTTATAATAAAACTATATATAAAAGAAGTTGATCTCACAAAACATCTTATTGATAATAAGACTAATAAGTTAAATTTCATATAGAAAGAAATCCAATTTCTTACTATTGATCAACATATACATCAGCCTACAATACATAATAAAATAAAAACAATCCTGCTTGAATTTAAAACAGAAATCTGTAGTGGCATCCCTAATGCTTGTTAGGATAGAAAGAAACATATCATATCTCTACTTTATAACTAGGATTTTAATGAGAAAAATATTCCTACTAAATCTAGACCCAGCCAGATGAAAAATGAATATTTAGAGCTATGTAAAACAGAAATAGAATCTCTTTTACAGAAAAAATTAATTAGACCTAGTAAATCTCCTTGGAGTTGTACTGGATTCTATGTTAATAAAAATGATGAGATTGAAAAAGGATCACCCAGGTTAGCGATTAATTATAAACCGTTTAATGATACTTTATAGTGGATACGATATCCTATACCTAATAAGAAAGATCTGCTAGACAGACTGCATGATGCAGTAATTTTTGTCCAAATTTGACTTAAAATCTAGATTTTTATAAATACAGATAGCCGAACAGGATAGGTATAAAATTGTTTTACCATTTGGAGTTAAAAATAGTCTATCTGAATTCCAGCATATCATGAATGATATATTCAATTCTTATATTGAATTTATTATTTGTTATTATATGATCTTTTAATTTTCTCATCCTCTATAGACCAGCATATTAAACACTTGAATATTTTTAAGCATGTTATTATTAGAAATGACTTTTCTTTCTGCTAGCAAAATGAAAATATTTCAAACTACTGTTAGATTTTCAGGTCATAATATTTTCAATGGAACTATTATCTCTATTAACCGAAGTATTGAATTTGCTTCTAAATTTTCATATGAAATAAAAGATAAGACCCAATTGCAGAGATTTCTTGGGAGTCTTAATTATATTCATGACTTTTATCTGCAGTTAGCACATGATACTTCTATTCTAAATAATAGACTTCAAAAAAATCATGTTCCTTAGACAACAGAACATACGTTAGCTATGAAGAAAATTAAAGAGAAAATTAAACGGTTACATTTTTTTATCTCTGTCTAATCCTAATTGGCACAAAATTGTAGAAACATATGCTTCCAATCTGGGTTATGGTGGCATTCTGAAATAGGTAAACCCCCATAAACAAAAAGAATAACTCTTAAGATTCACATCAAGAACTTGAAAAGGACCAACAGAAAAGTATCCAACTGTTAAACAAGAATGCTCAGTCATAGTTAAATGTGTTCTTAAATTTCAGAATGATTTACTTAACTAACATTTTCTAATACAAGTTGATTGCTCTGCTGCTAAACAGATATTTAAAAAAGACGTACAAAATATTGCATCCAAACAGATATTTGCCTCTTGGCAGAGTATTTTATCAGTATTTGACTTTGATATTGAATATATCAAAAGTGAACAAAACTGTCTCCCTGACTTCTTAACTCGTGAATATTTACAGGGATAACAGAATGAGTAATCGAAGTCATGGTCGAGGTCAACATGGCTGAGGTAGAGGAAGAACCGGTTTAACACAACATGAAGATGGCATTTTTTGGCCAACAGAATTTTCTAGTGTTCAAGAGGCTAATACTCGCAAGAGTACAAAAGATATCCTCTTAACACTTGAACAATATATTCCTAACATAATTTCTGAGGAGATTATTCTCTCTCTTGAAACAGAAGATGAAAAATGGATGTATGATCCATGGAAGATTAAACGCAGATATCTCTCAACTCAACAATATCCAACTCGATTTGAACATTACAGATATATCTATGAGGCAATCATAGTCCAATCTGGACCCATGGAGATCAGACACACCCTTTATGATTTTAACAGAAATACCAGCCCTATCACATTTAGCAAGGATGTTATCCGTAATCTCATATCTATTAATCAGTGGGTCTTCACCGTCATACAACCAGGATACTGGATATCAATCAAAAAGAGGTAAAATATAATTATTGGGATTATATTAAATCATTTACCTATATATTTTATTACCAGAACCCTATCCATAACCATACATGGTTTATCCGTATTTGTCTAGAAATCCTTTACCTATACATTTTATTACTCTGGTGGGATAAATTTAGAATTACCTTTGAAACTTTCCCAGAACAAATTCAAACCGAATTTAAGGAATGGCATGTTTCTTATTTCCTTCTAATAGGAAACAAAAATATTACTACATCACATTCAAAGTGTAACTATTAAGGTTGAGGAAGCAATCACCATTTTCTACAGTAAGCTCAGGGAACAATCAATGAATAATTAGTGGGACGTCAAACAAGTCGCGTATTGGTAAGGATCCATTGAGCAGAGATTGCATTAGGACCGTTGACCCAAGTTAAACGTTGACAGACATGCTAATTATGAGTTATTTTATTCTATGAGTTAAATGTATCCATAGTGGTTAGCTCCCTCACTTAGAGATACGTGTTGATTTCACCAGTAGAAAGATAATCAAAACTTTTGAATAGGTTATTCCTTTACAGAATAATGATGATATAATATATCAGTTGCATATACATGATTTATATCCTTTTATGCAAAAATATAAATATTTATATATAGGACTTGTTCAAATTGCTTTTAAGCCCTTGACTATATTAGGTCAGAACACCAGCATACAATGCACTCTTAGAGATGGTAGATGCTTAAACTGGAAAGCCTCACTTATGGGAGCCATAGAGACTAGTTTATCTCATGGACCAGTTTATTTTAAATTTATCTTAATCTGAGCGTTGCTCTTTCTGACAGTAATTTAGCCAAATTTCTTGAACTCAGAGTTCAATCACATGGTTATGACTATCTTCCCAGATCATCTCCTTTTTCTATCTTATTCAGGATTCATTTTAAGCTTCTCTCAACCTTAAATCTTTACACCGGAAGCAAAGTGAGCAAGGACATACAATCCTTATTGATACGAATCTCTTCAACAACCAGGTAGTTATTCCTCACATGATACATTGGGCTGATATTACTTTTCCTGAAACATGGAAAATCTCTAATATCGTACCTACCAAATCTATAATTGACAATCTATTGAAGATGTCATTCAAACCCATGAAGGTAATGTTTATCTTCGTTTCCAGAAACCTTTAACTAGAAGCCTTTCTAATATAAGTAACAGAGGTATTCTTCCATATAAGGTTGATATTCTTGAATCTTCCAGACAATCTATTTCTGAACCCTTAGGATCTAATGGATCTGAGAATTCCTTTATTCTTGAAGATTCTATCAAAGGAATTCACATATCCGACAACCAGATATCTCATGGTGTTTATGAAGCACATGATAACAGAAGGCCAAATAGCCCAACAGCCAGTGATATGCAATTTAATCTTTGATGGATTTTACACCCAAAAGTTTACCTACAAAGTCTTCACTAGGATTTTTTGCAGCCTAAATACCATGATTTTAGGAATTGGTATTTTTCTAACCATAATCCTCAATAGCTTTTAGATCTTAAAAACCTTTATTACTACCGGTTAGAGAAAGATCAACACCGTCAATCTTTTCCTGAATGGTATTATCAATCACCTTAAATGTAAAAATGCATGATTGTCAGCAGTTACATGTTCTGTCTACTATACAAAAAACTTGGATTACCATAGGTGGTCGTACTTACCAATCTACACATCCACCACCTTTATCCTTAGAACTTGCTCCAGGTAATGGGAATCAAAAACTGTTAGTTATAAACCCTTATTAAGACAAACTCTTCACCAGTATAAGGGTTTCACCGACGAGAGAGAGATTTTAGGAAATTTCAAAAATCATAGCATTTATGACTTATGGGTGTTTCCAAAAATTTTTAGAGTAGTTAAAGATAATAATGGGCATAATAGGAAGATAAGTAATTTTGGTTAGTGGATCCATTAGTTTGGCTATTTTTTATGATTATAAAACTAGTTGTCTAATTTTATATAAGTTTCTAAATAGTTGCTAGATGTGTATAAAACGCCTAACAATATCATCTGTTAAATCGCTAAGCCTCCAATCTGAACAATTAATGGACTGGATCTAAGACACTACCTTTTTTTAGTTTGTTTCAATATAGCCAGACGACCACACTGAGCTCAAAGTCTAATCTAGGCCTGAGTTAATAGCAATCAACTTGCCATGGTCTAGCCCCAAAGTATCCACCAAATTTCCTTCGATGTGTAAAACCTCACCCTTGAAATTCATACCTACACACCCGAGAGAAATGAAGATTCACAATTTACTTCAATGGAATTTCTCGCTGGAGGAGACCAAGAATCAAGACTAAAAGACTCTTGGCGATGTTAAGAACTCTCAATTGAAGGAAATGTCTATGAGTTGGAAGAGAATTAGATTATGTTTTTGTATTAGCTCTAATATACTCGAAGCTAGCAGTTTCTGAGATTTCCATAGTCTGAATTGGATTGCATATTTTGTTTTCAAACATAAATTGATTTCTAGACTTCCATATATACTAGCATAAGAAGAAGAAAGGATAATATAGCTCTGATTTATCTAGATGTAAACTTAGCTCTGATACCCTGTCTTGAACCTAGAACTGAAGCTATAGTCATAATGTAATGGTCGAAGATGAATAGATCAGGGATTTTCATAAGAATTGAGTGTGAGCTCTCAAAATAAGGATTGAAAGAGAAAACAATTTTTCCCTCTTCCTCTATTATGAAAATCGGTGGCAACTTTGTACGTGAGGGAGAGAGAAACATTTTTCTTCTCTGATTAACACACTTAGGGATATAGTTAGCTATAGGGATAATGATGCAATCCCTTATATGATAATTACAAAATTTTAACATATATCTCTATATGTTAAATTATCAAAAATTCTCTCTGTGCACTGCTATCTGCGATTTTTAAATCTCCTCTAGAGCTAAAATTGTGTCCAGATTCATTAGTCAAAATTGATGAATTAAATTGATCTCTATCAATTAATTAATTTTTTTCTTTACTAATTATCTAATAATTAAAATAACAAAAATAATTCATTTGAACATTAACTTTATCTTCACTAATTTAGTAATGACACACATCTTATATGGGGCTCGAGAAGTGTACATTGGTCCAAAATATTTTTTTGGTCCAACTGTCGTTGTTTCTCATTTGTGTCCTTATGAGCTACTCCTGAGACCGAATGGACCCACATGAATAAAGCTATGAGATTCAAATACCCGGCTAATTTATCTCCATAAATTTTTGACTTATTTAATCTCAACATCGTACGACTCCACTATTGGTCTGATGCCGATAAAACTCTCGATTTATGCGCGCTACATTTTTTGTTGGTGCAAATAAACATTTATATTTCACGATGCACAGAATATTTTATGATATTACCTTCGTAAATCAGTAACAAGAGCGGGATATAAAATTACTATTTTACCACTCTAGTTATTATTTCCTTACATTTATTAACTATGAATAAGAAAGATATATCTGTGAAGTGTCTCATACTGATCACCATGTCTTATTCGATGAATCACATCATCGAGTACTAGGCCCGATTTATTTATTCGTAAACCCATCAATAAAGCATAAGGTGATATTGTTGCTTTTACAATTTTACCATGACATTCATATCTGTGAATCATGTAACTCCAACATAGTTGAATCACAGTCCCAACAGTCGAGGTATTGTCTAGCAATTCAAACTCACTCATTGATATATCAAAGATTGCAAGTAACTAAGTCAAGTGTTGTATTCATCTCAGGATTAAAGTAATTGTAAAAATACTCTTAAGTTGTAACAATTAGATTTAGAGCTAGATAAACTATTTTGCTCTACCTTAATTAGTTATTGGTCAATTCAACATGTTCCATAACATGTCTAGATTAACCGTAAGTGTCTCCACTCCCATGCCCCGAGATCGGCATCCTTTGGTTCAACCTAACAGTTATAATTGAACTCGATTGTCCAGTCGATCCTAAGACTGTGAATAATATTTTAAACTATCTTAGAAGAGTTTGTCTGGAATACCGCTTGGTCTTTACTCTTCTTACGTTGATAATAGTTTCAAGACTTAAGTGAATTACAAACACACGTTAATCAAAGTAAACTTTCATTTATTCAGAAAAATCGGTAATACATAAATGTCAAAAAAATAATTGTTTACTTATAAATAGTTATTATACCTTCTTTTATGAACATAATTCCAACGATCTATCATTTGGAATGCCGCTCGGTCTTTACTCTTCTTATGGTTATAATAGTTTCAGGACTTAAGTGAACTACAAACACACGTTAATAAAAAAAAACTTTCATTTATTCAGAAAAATTGGTAAGACATAAATGTAAAAAAAATAACTGTTTACTCATAAATAGTTATTATACCTTATTTTATGAACATATTTCCAACGATCTATCATTTGGAATACACTAAGCGTGTACAATCTCGTATCCTCATGCCTTCCAGATGACCATCAAAGACTTTACTTCTTAAAGTCTTCATGAATAGATCTGCCAGGTTGGTGACCGTCGATATGTGTGTTACTTCAACATCTCCATGCTGAACTATCTCTCTGATGAGGTGGTACTTCCGCTCTATGTGTTTGGATCTTTTGTGGCTCCTCGGTTCCTTCGAGTTTACTACAGCCACATTGTTGTCACAATAAAGTGACATGGGTTTGTCAGCACCTAGAACGACTTCCAAAGTCTTTAGGAACTTTCTAAGTCAGACAGTCTCCTTTGCAGCTTCACAAGATGCCATATACTCAACTTCCATTGTAGAATCAGCAATGCAAGATTGCTTGATCCTTCTTCATACGACTACTCTACTATTCAAGATGAACACCGATCCTGATGTGGACTTCCTGAAATCCTTGTCTGCTTGGAAATTAGAGTCATTATAACCTGTTATGTTCAGGTCAGTACTGAATACACAAGCATGTAATTTCTCATTCTCCTAAAATACTTGAGGATATGCTTGACAGTATTCCAATACTCAAGTTTAGGATTAGATTGAAAACGACTCACCATGCCTACTGCATAGCAAATATCTGGCCTAGTGTAAAGCATTACATACATGAGACTTCCTATGGCTGAGGCATAGGGAATTTTTCTCATGTATTCATCTTCTTGAGGAGTCTTAGGTGACTGCTCTTTGGAGAGGTTGACTCTAGGGAAGATATTCCTTCTTGGAGTCTTGTGTATCGAAGCTATCCATCATCTTATCAATATAAGATGTTTGAGACAGTGCCATTTGTCTGTTCTTCCGATTCTGAAATATCTGAATACCTAGGACAAATGTATTTTCTCGAAGATCTTTCATATCAAATTGCTTTGCAAGCCAATTATTGACGTCAGACAATTTTCCTACATCATTCTCAATGAGTAGAATATCATCCACGTACAAAATCAGAAAAACCACTCTCATTCGTGTATCAACTTATACACATAGGGTTCGTCTACTAACTGCTCAAAACTGAAGTTCTTGAGAGTTTCACCAAATCTGATATTCCACGAATGGGACGCTTGCTTAAGTCTATAAATGGACTTCAGCAGTTCGTAAACCTTTCCCTCCTGGCCTTTCTCCATGAACCCGCCTGGTCGAGCCATATAAATGGGCTCTTCAAGATTACCATTCAGAAAAGCAGTCTTGACATCCATCTGCAAGATTTCATAATCGAGGGTAGCAGCAATGGACAGGAGCATTCAGATGGATTTAAGTATGGCCACCGATGAGAAGGTATCCTCATAGTCAATACCTTCCTTTTGGGTGTAGCCCTTGGCTACAAGCCTAGCTTTGAATGTCTCTACATTCCCATCCGGACCTCTCTTCTTCTTATAAATCTATTTACACCCTATGAGTTTTACCCTCTTTAGGAGTATCTACAAGCTTCTAGACTTCGTTCGAGTACATCGATTGTATCTCGATGTTCATTGTGTTTAACCATAGGTTTGCTTCAGGACCATCCATAGCCTGCGATTAGGAAATAGGTTCATCATTATCCTTGTCTGAGACTTCCGTCAAGGCATCTCCATAAGAGATGTACCTGTCAGGTTGTCTCACAATATTCCTACTATGTCGAGGCTCCGTAGGCTCTAGCACATGTTGTGGTTCTTCCATTATTGAATCAGAAACAAGTCCTGATTGGGGAGTCGATGTCCACCGACTCAATAATTCCTCTAACACAAGTGTGCTTCTCGGCTTCACACTTCTTATGTAGTCCTCTTCAAGAAAACGTGCATTTGTGCTCAAGAATGTTTTCTTATCGGTTAGACTATGAAAGACGTATCCCTCCATTCCCTTGGGATATCCTATAAACAAGCATGATTCCTATCGACTGGCTAACTTGTTTGTCTTTGGTCTCAACACATGTGCCGGGCATCCCCATATCCTAAGTTGGATTACGGACTACTTTCATCCACTTCATCTTTCATATGGTGTACTAGGCACCATTTTTTACAGAACTTGGTTCAGAATATATGTCATTGTTTTCAAGACATCCCTAGAGCGAATCTGAGAGGGGTGAATAACTCATCATGGATCTAACCATATACAATAGAGTTCTATTCCTTCTCTCTGACACTCTATTCTATTATGGAGTGTCAGGTGCTGTAAGCTGAAAAAGACTACCCTCTTCCTTAAGAAAGTCTTCAAACTCTCCTAGCAAGTACTTTCCACCACGATCAGATGGTAGTGTTTTGATTTGTTCCTCTAACTGCTTCTCAACCATAGCCTTGTACTCTTTGAACTTTTCAAAGGTTTCAGACTTTTAGCGCATTAGATTAACATGTCCAAAACGTGAGTAGTCATATGTGAAGGTTACAAAATCTTCATAACCTTCTCTTGCTTGGATATTCAATGGCCCGCATAGATCACTATATACGAGTTCAAGGCATTGAATGGCTCTTTCACCCATCATTGAAAATGGTCGCTTGGTCATTTTATCTTCTATGCATGATTTCCATGTGGGTAGTGATCCCGCACTTAAAGTTTGCAATGGACAATCCTTTGCGAGTATTTTAATCCTGTCTAGGCTAATGCGACCAATACACAAGTGCTTCAAGTAGGTTGGATCGATTGTGTCAAACGTTAACCTTTTACTATCCCTTTGTAAATAAGTATTTACTTTAGTGTCACATATCATTGGAACTTTTGGTTTTACATAGAATAAGTTATTTATCAGGCGTGCAATAGTAATTAAGTATTCATTTCTAAAAATACCAATATCATTATCAATGAAATCCAAAGAAAATCATTTATCAATTAAACTACCTACTGAAATGAGATTTTTCCAAAAAAATTGGGATATAATAAGCATCACGCAAAACCAAATAATTGTTCTTAAATAACAATTTAATAGTTTTAACTGATACTGCCGATACTGGTGCTCCATTTCTCCAACAGAATCTGAACTCGCTCAAGCCTTCTGCTTTCCCTGAACTTTTCCAATGAACAATAAATATGGTCAGTGGCTGCAAAGTCTACAATCCAAGACAAAGTAGAGTCAGCCATATAAGAAGCTTCGATAATAAGTAATGTACCTTTGGATTTCAACTCCTTGAGATAATCCGGGCAGTTGCGTTTCCAACGACCAGCGATTTCGTAATGATGGCACTTGTCTTTCGCGGAGCCCTTGCCTTTCGCAGCTTTGGAGTTCATCTTTTTAGATTTCATCGGACCTCTATCGTGTTTCTTTTTTGCACCAGAGGTGGAAGGCTTACTTTTTATAAAGTTTACTTCACCATTCTTCCTCTTACCCTTTAGAAACAGGGTCTCAGCAGCTCGCAACTCCTTCATAAGTTCTGAAAGAAACTACCTCAACTTATTCATCGAATAATTAAGTTTGAAGTTTTCAAAAGTGTCTAGCAGGGTCTCGAGGATCATATTAACGCTTCTCAAGATGTCAGTACAACTAACTTTACCAATCACCGATGGTTGCGTCACCTTAGCCCCATTGACTAGCTCATTTGAGAGATTCTAATGTGCTTCGGTCTAAGTGTTTAACCAATGCATCGGCTTTAAAGATTGCTATGGACTAACAGTCCATCTAGGAACGGTCCTGCCTCACCACTTCATTTATAAATTTTATCTTCTCAAGCAACTCGATGATTCAAAATGACACGATTCTCAAGTTTCTCCTAATGAAGATAGGACCGCTAGGACAGCTCTAAACCATTACTCGTGCCATGATCAAGTTTGCGTTGGGGACCTTGGGAACGTTTCGACGTAAACGACTCATCCCACTTATTTTTTGAAAAATTAGATTTTTCTTTACTTTTTCAAAAATCATAACTCTTTATAAATTTGAAAAACAAGTTTTAAAATTATAAACTTTTATTAAATTTAAATCATAATTTAAAATTTATTACTTTTATAAAATCCGTAGTGTTAAAAATTATAACCAATTATTAATTTAAACTACAATGATGCATGTATATGCTACATGACAAATTGATGTTGGCATATCTCTATTTCTATATCACATGTTATATGAGGATGACAATAATAAGTCATACATTCAAAATTAACCTCCATATGACTCATTTCTAATAACAACCCATAAAGAATGATAAACAAATTACAATATTTAAATACTAGTCTTCATAGCGTCTGTAATTATCTCATTATAATCTTCAAATTTTGATCAAAATCTTTTTAATTAAAAAAAACCTATTTTCCTAATTAAATAATCTCATAAAATATCATTTCTACATTAATTGAATTTGATTAGTTAAAAAAGAAAACATTTAATGACTTATCAAACTTGAGTTAAATCCAATCAATTAATTAAATTTTAGTTTTAAAAAAATCAAAATTAATATAAATCCTTTTGAAATTCAAAATTAAAATTTCAAAATTTAAAAGATAAAAGATAGGATTAGGGTTTTTCGCAAAGCATCACAGGGATAGGGCAACTCAGTATCAGGGCATTTGAGCCCCGTACCTTGGCCATCACAAGGATTGCCGCAGATGGTGGTGGCGGGACAGTCCCCTGCCGCCACTAGCTACCTGGCCACCACCGTCGGTGCCACTGTCAACGGCGGACACAGACAGCGTGGCGGCGGAGAACGTCAGACGGCACGGCGCCTGGCGTGGACGGTCAGTGCGGTGCGTGATGTGGAGCTGATGGCGCGGCGCGCGATGGTGGACGGTGGACCTCGGGGTGCGCGCGGCTTCTCGAGATTCGTGCGACGATACAATCAGAACATGTTCCCGACGGATATACATGAAATTAATGATACAACTCTCGCAAAATTAAATTGTATAAAATATATGCCACAATTTTGGCGTACATCAATTTTAAATTTGAAAATAACAGCTAGAGCCAATCAATCGGAATCCATGCATAAAACACATTCAAGCATGCTTTGAATCTACCATACAAAATTATATATCAATATCATCATGTTCATCCATATATACATTTAAATACTACATATGCATATACAAGACCATTGGCTCACATACCAATGATTGGATCGGGTTTGAGATTTTGAAGAAAAAATTAATGAATGATTACTAGTTCATGGGCGGAATATATCAAAAAAATTCATACAGACAAAACTAATCAATGAACACGCATAATCATATATATGTATCGAGAAAAGATTGAAACAATTTATACATTTTCACTTAATGAAGGAATTCTGATTTGGCAGATCAAATTCTCTATCTCGCGTTGTTTATTCAAGAGATTCGCAGAGCTATCAATTGATTCTTACACCTACAGCCACTCATTAGAGTCAGAAATAAATCTCTCAAGGATTATCATAGGAATTGAGTGTGGGCACTCAAAATAATGGTTGAAAGAGAAAGCAAAAAATGTCCTCTTCCCCTACTATGAAATCGGCTACTGTGTTGGGGAGAGGAAACCTTTTTCTTCTTTGACTAACCAAATTTTCACATTTATCTATGCATGTTAAATTGCCAAAAATTATCTCTTTGTGCACTGCTATGTGAGATGATGTGGAGCTGATGGCGCGGCGCGCGATGGTGGACGATGGACCTCGGGGTGCGCGCGGCTTCTCGAGATTCGTGCGACGATACAATCAGAACATGTTCCCGACGGATATACATGAAATTAATGATACAACTCTCGCAAAATTAAATTGTATAAAATATATGCCACAATTTTGGCGTACATCAATTTTAAATTTGAAAATAACAGCTAGAGCCAATCAATCGGAATCCATGCATAAAACACATTCAAGCATGCTTTGAATCTACCATACAAAATTATATGTCAATATCATCATTTTCATCCATATATACATTTAAATACTACATATGCATATACACGACCATTGGCTCACATACCAAGGATTGGATCGGGTTTGAGATTTTGAAGAAAAAATTAATGAATGATTACTAGTTCATGGGCGGAATATATCAAAAAAATTCATACAGACGTTTAATCCAATTAAACACAAAACTAATCAATGAACACGCATAATCATATATATGTATCGAGAAAAGATTGAAACAATTTATACATTTTCACTTAATGAAGAAATTCTGATTTGGCAGATCAAATTCTCTATCTCGCATTGTTTATTCAAGAGATTCGCAGAGCTATCAATTGATTCTTACACCTACAACCACTCGTTAGAGTCAGAAATAAATCTCTCAAGGATTATCATAGGAATTGAGTGTGGGCTCTCAAAACAATAGTTGAAAGAGAAAGCAAAAAATGTCCTCTTCCTCTACTATGAAAATCGGCTGCTGTGTTGGGGAGAGAGAAACCTTTTTCTTCTTTGACTAACCAAATTTTCACATTTATCTATGCATGTTAAATTGCCAAAAATTATCTCTTTGTGCACTGCTATGTGCGATATTTACATCTCCCCTAAAGTCAAAATTGTGTCCAGATTCATCAGTCCAAATTGATGAATTAAATTGATCCCTATAAATTAATTAATTAATTTCTTTTATTTACTTCTTATCCAATAATTAGAAAATAAAAAATAAATAATCTAAACATTAATTTTTCTCTTCACTAATTTAGTTATGACACTTATCTCATATAAGGCTCGGGAAGTGTACTTTGGTCCAAAATACGTTTTGGTCCAATTGTCGTTGTTTCTCATTCATGTCCTTATGAGTTACTCTTGAGGCCGAATGGATCCACATTAATAAAACTATGGGATTCAAATACCCGGCTAATTTATCTCCATAAATTTCTGACCTATTTAATCCAGACATCGTACGACTTCACTATAGATCTGATGCTGTTAGAACTCTCGATTAATACGCACTACATTTTCTGTTGCTGTAGATAAACATATATATTTCACGGCCCACAGAATATTTAATGATATTACCCTTCGTGAATATCAGTAACAAGAGTGAGATGTATAATTACCATTTCACCCCTCTAGTTATTATTTCCTTAACTCATTTATTGACCGTGAATAAGAAAGATATATCAGTGAAGTGTCTCATACAGATCACCATGTCTTATTTAATGACTCATGTCATCAAGTACCAGACCTAGTTCAATTATTCACATGTCCATCAATAAAGCATAAGGTGATATTGTTACTTTTACAATCTTATCACGAATTTCATATCTGTGAATCATACGACTCTAATTTTAGTTGAATCACGATCCCAACAACCAAGGTATTGTCCAGCAATTCAAACTCATTCTTTTGGCATATAAAATATCGTAAGTAACTAAGACAAGTTTCATATTCACCTCAAAATTAAAAAAATATGAAAATACCCTTAAGGTGTAACAATTAGATTTAGAGCTAAATAAACGGTTTTGCTATAAACTAATTGGTTACTGGTCTATTCAACATGTTTCATAATATGTCTAGGTCAACCGATAGAGTCTCCACTCCCATACCCTGAGACAGGCATCATTTAGTTCAACCTAACAGTCATAATTGGACTCGATTATCTAGTCTATCCTAAAACAGTGAATAATATTTTGAACTGTCTCAGAAGAGTTTGTCTGGAAGACCGCTCAGTATTTACTCTTCCTGCGACGATAATAGTTTCAGGACTTAAGTAAATTACAAATACACTTTAATTAAAGAAAACTTTCATTTAGTCAGAAAATTCAGTAATACACAAATGTCAAATAAATAATGGTTTACTCATAAATAATTATTACACCCTACTTTATGGACATAATTCTAACATGTCTGACGTAGGGGGTCAGCTAGCCCTGTGCTAGACACCATCAGTATTAACTGAAAGTAGTGTTCCACATGGAATTGATGAGTGTATTTTACACTCATATTTTAGATAATCTTAATCTTATTTTTGTTATTTTTTTGAAATTTATTGATTGATTTATGTATATTTTTATTTCTATCTTGTAGGTTTAATATTCAATTGCATTTGGATTGATTTGGAAGATTTGAAAGTAAAAAATCCAGCGTCGCGATGCTGGCAGTATAGAAAGCCAACACCGCGACACTGAATTACCAGCATCGCGACGCTGGCACGATGATATTTTTCACGTTTTTCTCTCCTATTCTATCCTTATTGTATCCTAGTGTACAAGGTGGATAGGTCTTTTGGGGGGACTCTTTGGACGTGAAAGGCAGAGGAGAAAGCTTTTGGGAGAAGAAACAAAGACGGTTTCAATCGGAAGACAGATCCCAACTTCAATTCTTCCTCAAATATAGTTTTTCTTCTCTTTTCCTCTATGTTCATGAATATTATTAGGATGTTTTTTTACTCTAGTATGTTCTAAATTTTCTTATCTAGGGCTACGATGTAGCCAGTTTGTTCATAAATTTTAATTTTCAATTCAATCGATATTTATTCAGTATTATTGAGTGTTATAATTTGTTCTTAATGTTTGTGATTGTCTGGCCAACTATTGCATGATTTTGGATTTAATTCTGAGACTGAAAAGGGATGATTGAATTTGCTCCTTATTTATAACACCATTAGAATTTCATAAGTTAGAGATAATTATGAATCTAGTGTAGCAACTATAATTTCTTGTGCTTATTGAGTTTCATTATATTGAATCTTGACAGAGATGTATGATTCATATTTTTTATTTATAATTATCGATGCTTGAGAAAAGGGTGGATACCCATTTATTGAAAAATCATCCGTGTTAGACCTCCATCTTTAGTACAGCTTTATGGGAGAAGCATCCACTATGCTTGTCATTATCTCTACTTCATTAAATGGTGAACAAGAAGACAAGATGTTGAGTGTTTTGAGAGAGCAACAGATGGTCTTAGACTGGTCAATTCTGAATCAAAGGGGATTCTAAAGTCAGTGGATAACGGGTGAAGTCTAGATGATAATTATCTTTTACTTATTTTATTATTGTTTTACTTCACGTCTTAAAAAAAACTATGGACAAATTTGGCTCATGTACCACTTTCCTCTCAGAACAACGCAAAGACTGACGAGGATGTTAGCTCACCATTATTCAGGGAATTCTCTACTTACTCCTTTTACATATTTTTTTTCATTGAGGACAATGAAAGTTTTTAGTTTGGTGGTGGTGGCTTTATTTTAATTTTTTGGCGTTCTGTTCTTGACAACACTAATACATATGATGAGATTACTTTTGAATTATTGATAGCTTCGGAAAGAGATGTTGAATTTGTGTATCGGTGTGTTTGAACCAAGTATTGATCTGCAATACACTAGAGAATCCTGACATATTGAGCATCTAACCTTGAGCCTTTCATTATGATCTCATAAGAACTCTAGAACCAATTTGATTGTTGTTCGAGGTAAAATTCTAGGCTATGCTTCACTTAGGATATGATTTAGGCCATCTTTGGAGCGTTTGAGTTTTTTAAGTCAACATGTGCATAATTGTTTTCCTAGTCATCCTTGTTGAGCCTAAATAACCATATTTTTATCACACATGGTAATTTTGCAATCTCGTAAAAAATTTCCTTAGTACTCATTTTTACTCATAGTATTTGAATGTTCTGGGAAAATACTTGGAGCTATGACAATCTGGGTGGATGGGAGGAGTTTCAATATAAAAAATGGTGAATAAATTTGATTTCGTAGCCTCTTGGACTTGAGTGACTAAGCTCGAAGGGATGTCTTAAAACCTAATACCCTAAGACCAACTGGTTTAGGAGCTATTAGTTGAAAGCTCGTTAAGGAGAAGACAAGCTTAAGGAAATCAAATTAAAAAAATAGAGAGAATGGTTGAATAGGATTGATTATTCAAGAGGAGAAATGACAAGTTTGGGGGTGTTACAAGATAAGTTAAGTTAAGCTCGTTGATTCCTAGAATACATGTGTGACTATGGGTAAATATTGAGCCAAAATAATATCATTTATCCTACCCTAAACCCTAGCCATACATTACAAACCTATGAAAGTCTTAATGATCCTAAGCGATGTGGTTTGCCTACATTAGGGGAGAGTGGCATGAAAAAATGGTTATGGAGTTCTAATCTACTTATAGATTATTAAATCCACTTGTACAAGACTTGATTGCATAAACGCATATGGGTTTAAGATATTGGATGACTTAAGGTGACCCACACACACTCAGGACTTTTCAACTTGTAATGTAAGTTGATAATTGTGTTAAAGCTTTACATGATCATAATTCAAAAGTTTTTCTTGGGTTATCGCTATTTTAGAATCTCTGAGGTAAGTTTAGTTAGTCAAAAGTACTACATTACTCTTTCTTTAGCTTTTCAGAATTAGTGTTTATTATTTTTCTTGTTTGATTTTTTTTAGTTTTGCTCGAGAACTAGCAAAAAGTTAAGTTTGGGGATATTTGATGAATGAATTTTACACTCATATTTTAGATAATTTTAACCTTATTTTTGTTAGTTCTTTCAGATTTATTGATTGATATGTATATTTTTATTTCTATCTTGTAGGTTTAATATTCAATTGCATTTTAAATTGATTTGGAAGATTTGGAAATAAAAAATTAGGATAAATCATAAAAAGAACGAAACTGGGCAGTACAGAAAGCCAGCGCCGCTATGCCGTCTTCCCAGCTTCGCAACGCTGGCTGTACAGAAAACCAGCGCCGCGTCCTTGACTTCCCAGCGTCACGACGCTGGCATGATAACGTTTTTCACGTTTCTCTCTCTCTCTCTCTCTCTCCTATTTTATCCTTATATAATCCTAGTGTACAAGTTGAATATTTAAGGTCTTTTTGGGGGACTCTCGGGACGTGAAAGACAGAGGAGAAATCTTTTGGAAGAGGAAACAAAGACGTATCCAATCGGGAGACGGATCTCAACTTCAATTATTCATCAAATCTAATTTTTTCTTCTCGTTTCCTCTATGTTCATGAATATTATTAAGATGTTTTCTTACTCTAGTATGTTCTAAATTTTCTTATCTAGGTTGCAACGTAGCCAAACCATGATTGTTCATAAATTTTGATTTTGAATTCAATCGATGTTTATTCAGTATTATTGATTGTTATAATTCGCTCTTAATGCTTATGATTGTCTGGTCAACTATTGCATGATTTTGGATTTAATTCTGAGACTGAGAAGTGATGATTGAATTTGTTCTTTGTTTATAACACCATTAGAATTTCATAAGTTAGAGATAATTATGAATATAGAGTAGCAACTATAATTTTTTGTGTTTAATGAGTTTCATTATATTGAATCTTGATTGAGATGTATGATTCATATTTATTATTTATTATTATCGATGCTTAAGAAAGATTGATAATTATATTATAGAAATTCACTATCAATATTATGAATAAATGTTAATTGATTGAGAATTGAAATCTAGAGCATGTTTGGTTTGATGAAATCGAAAACCCTAAAACTTTTAACTATTCAAATTTATCTTTATCAAATTTTTATCGTTTTAGTTTAATTAAAAATCCCAACTTTTCTTCATTCTAAATTAAAATTAAGGTTTGGTTAATTTCAACTATTAATATCAATCAATCATATGGAGGATACTCTATCTCTATAGAAATTTATTACTTGACGATGATAGTGTACACGTGCACTATAGAAAATTCATAACAGGCATCTTCCTATTTGGGATGAACATTGCTCAAGGTCAATCACTATGATGAAGCGTCAAGTCAGCCCCTAAGCGGTCACATCAATCATGTCTGACATGACTGGGGGTATATCGACATTAAATGCACACTTCTTTATATCAGCTCAGGGGATAAAGGCATTAAAGGCCTCCCCCAACTCGTCAAATCAAAGAAAGGTCATCACTTCACCTAGGCTTCTTTGACACACATCATTCTCCAATGCTTTAGGTATAAAAACCCCATTTACAACAGTGCAAGGTAAGTGATTCTTCCCTAAGGAAAACTCTCCTAAAATTACTCCAGGATACTGACTTAGGCATCAGAGGCTCTTACCCGAGGAAACCACCCCCCGATTCTCTTCGTCTTAAGAGTTTTTTATCTGTGTTTTGCAAATTCCCAGGCTGAGAGAGTTTATATGAAAGAAGGAAAACACACAAAGCTTTGCTGTTGAACTTTTTGGTACAAACAGTTGGCTCCGTCTGTGGGGATGACAACTAAACCACTTTTCCCTCCAAAACACTTGAGATCATTTACCCTCATAAAGGTAGGATGAGTCTAACATCCTTGTCCCCCTCCGACAAAGTCCAAGACAAGAGGGGAGACCCACCTTGCTCCTTGTCGAGAGAAAAACTTCCTACCGTCGTGCTATTCACGCAGCGGAAGAAGAAAGACATAGTGGGCTCACTATTCAGGGTGGTAAAAAACTAAGGAAAGAAATAATGGCCCTCGTTGTAGCGACCTACTGCTAACAAGGTCCTTCCTAGCCACCCACGGATATGACCCCCAGAAGTGGAAAGAATCATCGGCTGGGTCAACTCATAACCGGGAGGCAAAGGAGAATGACCACCTAGAAAAAGGCAAGGTGGGCCCCGATATGGAAGAACAGACTAAAAGAGGAGAGCACTACTCTGACAAAACATTCAAGACCATCGATTTGATGAATCACACTAATGAAAGCTCGGGACAATGTAACGAGATACAAAAGCTTCAGTTACAGATAGAGGAGCTAAGGAAGGATCAGAGGCAAACAGTTGGGGCCTCTGTTGAGACTCTCCTGGAGCTCAACAGGTTGAGCTCCCCCCCTAAAGTTTAAAATGCCCTCGATCGCTTCCTACGATGGGACTAAAAACCCATTCCAACGCTTGGAAACCTTCATAGTCTGGATGGATTTGCACCACATTCTAGAACCCTTAATGTGTAAGTTGTTCTACTTAACGCTCAGTCGACCCGTCTAGAAGTGTATAAGGAAGATGAAGCCTAACTCCATTCATTCGTTCACTAAGCTTTCCAAACTGTTTGCTGGGCAATTTATGGGAGGAAGAAAGCGGAGGAGGCCAACCTCCTACTTGATGACAGTAAAGCAGCGGCCTAATAAGTCGCTGAAGGATTACATGAATCGCTTCAACCTAGAGTCCTTACAGGTTGACAACGTCAGTGAGGAGATGATGGTGGGCATGCTGAGAAGTGGGATCCATCACTCTAAGATAAGGTGGTCGATGGCCAAGCACGACCCCGTGTCTTTCACTAAGCTCAAAATTAGGATCCAAAAATAGGTAAGCACCCTTCAAATCGGCATGAATGGAGGAACTCCCACTTGGCTAGTCAGTTCACCACCTACACCCCTCTCACAGCCAGTCAATAGGAGATTTTCAACGTCATCAGGGACAAAAGCCTGTTAAAATAGCCTCGGGTCATATGAACATCTGATGAAAAGAAGTATACCATAAAGTATTGTAGATATCATAGGGATTCCTTTCATAACACAAAGGTATGTTTCGAACTCCGTGAACAAATTGAGAACGAGTACCTCAAGGAGTTTGTAGCCAGTCATAGGAATCGTAGAGATTGTAGCCCCCAGGAAAGAATTAAGGGTGGAGAGACATCTCAAGCTAAGGACTGACTGACCACGAAGCCACGTAAAGGAGATTAGTATGATATTTGGAGGGTCGGCGCTTCAGACTCGAATCAGAAATAGAAAGCGATGGCACTGAAGGCAGGACACCCAGTACATCAAGTCCATCAGCCGCACACTGATGCATTAGTCATCTACCCCTAATCACAAATATCAAGGTTTTGTGGACCCTGATCGATGATAGGAGCTCAGCCGACATATTGAACCACTCTGCCTTCTTTCAAATGGGTTTATATCCTGAACAACTCCTCATGTGCTCTTATCTCTTAGTAGGATTCGGGGACACGGGATCATCTGAAAGGTGTGATGAAGCTCGCCATGACCCTAGGCACAGCTCCGCGGCTGACCACCAAGCTGGTAGAATTCACGGTAGTAAGGTGCAGTGAGGTGTACAACATTCTTCTCGGTAGACTCGTTATCTACAAGTTCAAGGCTGTGCTCCTCCACGTATCACAGAATCATGAAGTTCCCTACCCAACAGGCATGAGACTGGTGAGGGTGGATCAAAGGACATCTAGGGAATGTTACGCAACAACCCTCAAGCAAAAGGAATCGACCACGACAAAGGAACTAGCCCGAGCAGCTATTTCACCCCTTAGGTAAACAAAGAGAGAGAGAAAATGAAGAGAGGAAAAAGAAAATAGGAGCCCTGTTTATCAACAAAACGTCTATTTTCCCATAAAGCAGGATCGAAGGAAAAAGTAATGTCTGACAATTCACTTTATCTCGCAAGACAGGAAAGAAGCTTTAGTCAGAGCAGAAATGTCTGGCTAAACTCCAAACAAGGAAAAAGTGATGTCTAGCAAGCACTCTAGCTCGCCAGATGGGAAATGAGCTCTAGTCAAAGCAGAAATGCCTGGCTAGACTCCAAACAAGGAAAAAGTGATGTCTCACGAAGCGCTTTAGCTCGCCAAACATAAAATGAGCTCTAGTCATAGCAGCAATGCCTAACTATACTCCAAGTAAGGAATGCGTGATGTCTGGTGAAGCGCTCTAGCTCACCAAACGGGAAAGGAGGTCTAGTCAGAGAAGAAATGCTTGGCTAAACTCCAAACAATGAAAAAGTTGGTGAAGCGTTCTAGCTCGCCAGACGAGAAAGAGCTCTAGTCAAAATAGAAATGCCTGGCTAGACTCCAAACAAAGAAAAAGTGATGTCTGACAAAGCACTCTAGATCGCTAGTCAGGAAAGGAGCTCTGGTCAGAGCAGAAATGCTTGACTAAACTCCGAACAAGAAAAAAGTGATGTCTGGCGAAACACTCTAACTGGGAAGACGGGACAGGAGTTATGGCACCCCTTTTAATAAGTGAAAGAGTTTAAAAAGAAACATTTGATATAGAATAAAAATAAAATTGCTTGAAATATAAAATGAATAACAAATTAAATCAATCAAGCAATTAAATAAATAAAATTATGATGATGTAGAATATTAAAGTGTGAAAATTAAACATGCGATAAATTAAGTACGGAAGTAAATAACACGTAAATAAAAGAGTATGGAAGACAGATTTGTCACACAGTATTTTTACGTGGTTCGAGAAAATCTATTCATACGTCCACGTTCCAAAGACGCCCCCTTGAAGATTTTTTCAAAATGATCTTCTTAATTGTGAAGACCAAACCTTTACAAATCCTATTGCCTTATGGTGCCAATTAGATCTTGACAATGCAGCTCGGTCGAGATCTTTGAATCTCTTAAAAAATTTCTCTCTTTAAAAAGTAGATCTCTCAATTTTTCGATCACAAATTGTACTAGTTTCTCTCTAGAAAATATCTCGAATTCTCGCTCAAAATACAAGCCTCTAAAAGAATAAAACACTAAAGAGATTCGCCGGAAAGGAGTGGAGAGAAGTGGAGAGGTGTGTGGAATGAAAATGGCGTGGGGTATTTATAGTGTTGAATAACATTGTTGAAACTGGTCAACGATTAGAGAACCGGACAGACCGATCGTCCATCAAGGAAGATTCCTTATTGACAAACTGATCACATAGGTTTGAGCAATTAGGCAAGTAATTGCCATAGTTTTCAAACCGGTCACACTGGTCAGGAAACCAGTCAGACCTGTCCCAAATTGGTACACTGATTTCCTATCAGTGTGACCGAATTGCCCTCCAAAGTTGAGCCGATTAGGACTCGGAATCGAGGGTGAACCGGTTCTTTATATTTTCATACTATTATATCAAGTTCGGTCTTTTATGATCTAGTTCTGAATTCCTTGAAACATTTTAAGTTCAGCAAACTTTGATTTAAGTCATTTGAAATCGTTTGATATACTTTGTGCGCTTCGTAATATGTTACGTGTATCTCGCCATGTATAGTTTTGTTTGCCATTTATTGTTTTTGCATAAACACTTAAGATGAAGTGTTTTCAACATGATTTTTATTTTATCTGGGACCTATACACTTAATTAAAATATTAGTCCACGTATTATTTGTCATCATCAAAAGTGTCATATTGACTAAGATTAATTATCTCCCTCTTTTTTATGATGACAAACAATTGATTGTAAAAAATATTAGCTATAAACTTCTCATAAGAATATGCAATAATATTTCTAAATTTAATAAATTTTAAATTATCCCCCTTGTGCAATTAATTATATTTCTCCCCTTTTGAAATCATCAACAAGAATTAAATATGTCATTTGTTTAAAAATACTCCCCCTTTCATAATTTTTAATATGAATAAATAAAATTATCCTTCTTTCTTAATTAACCATCCCTCTTTGAAAGCATCAAAATGCTTGGCTAAACTCCAAACAAGAAAAAAGTGATGTCTAGCGAAGCGCTCAACTTGCCAGATAGGAAAGGAGTGTATGATTGATATGACACCCCTTTTACTAAGGGAAAAGTTTAAGAAGAAATATTTGATACAAAATAAAAATAAAATTGCTTGAAACATAAAATGAATAACGAATTAAATCAATCAAACAATATTTAATAAATGAGTAATTAAATAAATAAAATTATGATGATGCAGAATATTAAAGTGCAGAAATTAAACGTGTGATAAATTAAGCAAGGAATAAAACAGTACGTAAATCAAAGAGTACGGAAGAGAGATTTGACACACGATATTTTTACATGGTTCGGGAAAACCTATTCCTACGTCCACGCTCCAAGAATCCCCCCTTGAAGATAAAACAAACTAGTTTTTTAACAGTGAAGACTAAACCTTTACAAATCCTACCAGCTTATGGTGCCAATCAAATCTTGACAATGCAACTCGGTTGAGATCTTTGAATCTCTTACTAAATTTCTCTCTCAAAAAGTATATCTCTCAATTTTTCGCTCACAATTTGTGTTGGTTTCTACATAGAAAATATCTCAAATTCTCGATCAAAATACAAGTCTCTCAAAAATAAAACACTACAGAGCCTCGTTTGAAAGGAGTGGAGAGAAGTGGAGAGGTTTGTGGAATGAAAATGGTGTTGGGGTATTTATAGTGTTGAAAAACATTGTTGAAACCGATCAGACTAGTTGGAGAACCGGACAGACCAGCCATCAATCAAGGTTTCTCCACCGGTCTGACAGGTTTGAGCAATAATGCAAGTAATTTCCATAATTTCCAAATTGGTTGCACCGGTCAAATCAGTCCCAAATCGGTGCACCGGTTTCCACCAGTGTGACCGAATTTCCCTCCAAAGATGAGTCAGTTTGGACGCCAGATCGAGGGTGAACCGGTCCTTGACATTTTCATACTATTCTATCTAGTTCGGTCTTTTACAATATGTTTCACGAGTAGTTCTGTCCAGTTCTGAATTCCTTAAAACATTCTAAGTTCAGCAAACTTTGATTTAAGTCATTTGGAATTCATTTGATATATTCCGTACTCTTCATAATATGCTGCATGTATCTCGCCATATACTGTTTTGTTTGTCATTTATTATTTTTGCATAAACACTTAAGATTAAGTATTTTCAACATGATTTTCACTTTATCAAGGACCTACACACTTAATTAAAATATTAGCCCACATATTATTTTTCATCATCAAAATTCTCACATTGACTAGGGTCAACAAGGAGCTCTAGTCAGAGTAGAAATACCTGGCTAGACTCCAAACAAGGAAAAAGTGATGTCTGACAAAGCGTCCTAGCTCACTAGATGAAAAATGAGCTCTAGTCAGGGCAAAAATGTCTAGCTAGACTCCAAAAAGGTAAGGCGCTAACACGAGAAGAAGATAACTGACCAAATGCCAAAGGAAAAAGGGCTCTTTACCAAGCAAGAAACCCAGGTTTAAACTTTACAAAAGGAAGGGGTGGTGCAGATCGACTCAATGGCCCGCTCGGGCAAGAATGCCTAATAAAGCATTAAAGGAAAGGAAATCATGCTTGTTCCTTTACCCATTAAACGACAAAGCAACCTCAACTAAAGCAAAGGTACCCAGGTAAACGATGAGCAAGAAGTTTGAAATAGGACAACTCGAAACGGACCCACCGCAGGGAGCAACGCGACTCCTTAAGGATACACCAAAGTTGTTCGACCTGACCTCTTCAAAAGGGGGCAACCTACTAGGAGATAAAATCATAAGAAAAATTATATAAGGCAAAAGCAAGCCCAAAGATCAGGATAACCCCGCCACTGAGATCAAACAGGTATTAGTAACGGTGCCCGAGATCAGATCAAAGGCATATAACAACAAGGTTGAAGGACTCAAGGTTCATACGGATCAAGGCAAAAGAAAAGACAAAGTCGTTGGACAAAAACACTTTCTCATTCAGAAAGTTAGAGTAAGTAACATGAAGGAAATGAGAATCACAAACAAAAAAGAAAGGAAAAATTACAAGTGATGAAGAAAACAACAAATTAAGTAATAGGGCCTATTGGAGCCTCGGCAACGTCGGTAGAAGGGGCTAGATGAGTTTCAGCTGAACCAGCTGCTCCAATCAGTTTCGGCAGCTATGGAAGGACCCTCTCCTCAAGTTAACCAGGAGGTAAATGAGGAGAGACCTCCGCATCTAGCATGATGATATCATAGGGATTCAGCGGACTAGGGAACCTGAGAGAGACATGTGGAGACTTAGGACCATCTGGATGGGTAAGAGGAGGATGCAGCATCCTAACAGCTTTCCGAGCTTCACGAGCACCATCGATCATCACCCACCCATACGCTAACTCCACGGAAGTGGGCGTAGGGTCTGGAGGACAACTGAGGAAACTCAAGTCCCACCCAGGATGGTTGTTGATGACCTCATCACGACAGCTCTCATAACCCAGGGCGAATTCTGTGAGAAGGGTCGTTTGAAACTCTGAGGACGCCTTGAAGTCTCCAATCCCTTTGACATAACCTTCAGTCCATCGGCCACATTTCTCCTTCGATTGGGCTTCCGCCAAGGCAAGTTTCCTCTTAGCTTCCCCCTCCCGGTTCTCCGCCTAAGTTCAAGAATGCATCTCCCAAGAAAGCTTACCCTCCATGAGACAAAACATGTCTCTCATCTTGTTCTCTTGTTGCTGGAGATTGGAGACAGCCATTTCCCGATAAAAAAAACAAGCCTCCATCTCCTTACAAGCACTAGTGGCTCGATCGGCCTCTGCCTTAGCGTGGCCTAACTCCCTCTCAAGGCGGGTGAACTCCCCCTTGAGGCCCCTCAGCCTTCCAACCTCTGAATGGATATTTTCATAGGCATTACGGAGAGAGTTGAAGTCATTGGTCCTCTCGACAAGCGCAGCCTTCACCCGAGAGGATACCCGAGTAGCATCTAGCACTTAGTCTTCGCAGTGGCTAAGATGCGCCAACATTACTGCATTAAAGGTCAGGATCTGTAAAAGAAAAAGAGAAGGAAGGAAAGCAGGTCAAGAACTAGACGGGGATGAAGGAATAAAGTATTAAGCAAGAGCTAGAACTTACATCAAGGGTGTGCTCCATGAAACCATCAGAGAACCCCACCCTGAACTTACATCAACCTCGAGAATGTTGATTCCCCTCTCAGAATTGATGTGCTTGGACACCCATTCAAACACCCTGACCACTTCGCGTCCAGCTAGGGCCTGGGCCCCAGGCTGGTGGGCCCCCTCTAAAAACATCGGGCCTTTGTGCTTCTGGCCAACATGAGATCCCTACTGGCCCGAGCCTGACGTACTTGAGTCTCGAGCCTACGGAAAATACATCTCAGCGTCCCAAATAGTTACCACCCGAGGTGAAGAAGGAGCTCGAGAAGATCGGTAGGAGCTATAATGGTAGTGCTCCTAGTGCCTTAGGCTGAGGAACGGAAGGATGAGATGCAGAGGGAGTCGCCTTCCCTTTCGACCGCTCTAGGGAATGGATTTCATAAGAAAGCTTGGCCTCCAGGTGCTAAACCTTGTCTCTCATGATGTTCTCTTGTTGTTGGACATTGGAGACAACCCTCTCCCGATCAGACAACTAAGCCTCCAGCTCCCTACGATCTTTAGCGGCTCAATGAGCCTTTGCCTTGGCGAGGCTTAACTACCTCTCAAGGCGGGCGAACACCCCTTGAGGCCCCTCAGCCTTCCAATCTTTGACTGGATCTTATCATAGGCATTGCAGAGAAAGTTGAAGTCCTTGGTCCTCTCGATAAGCACAACCTCCACCCGAGTGGATACTCGAGTAGTAGCACTTAGACTTTGTAGCGGATGAGATGTGCTAACATTACCACATTAAAGGTCAGGATGTGCAAAAGAAAAAGAGAAGAAGGAATATAAGTAAAGAACTAGAAGAGGACGAAGGAATAAAGTATTAAGCAAGAGCCAGAACTTAAATCAAAGGTGTGCTCCATGAAACTATTAGAAAACCCCACCCTGAACCCTTTGAGAAGGTCGGTTCCCCTCTCAGGATCGACGTGCTTGGACACTCAATCTAACACCCTGACCACTTCGCTCCGAGCTCAGGCCTGGGCTTCAGGCTGTTCGGCCCCCTCTGAAGATATCGGGATTTATGCTTCTAGCTTACATGAGATCCATGCTGGCCAAAGCCTGACGTAGCGGAGTCCCGAGCCTAGAGAGAAGACATCTCAGCATCCCAAATAGTTACCCCCGAGGTGAAGAAGGAGGTCGAGAAGATTGGGAAGAGCTATGGTGGTACTTCCCCTAGTGCCTTAGGCTAAGGAACGAAAGGATGAGGTGCAGAGGGAGCCTCATTCCCTTTCGACAGCTCAGGGAATGGCTCGGAGCTCCTCCATTTTTTGAATCTTTGAGGCGTCAAATTCATTCCTCTACTTGGGAAAGAGATTGTCCCCGGTCACTACTACAAGGGTGAAATCATGATTACAAAAGGTAAGATAATAATAGTAATGACAAAATGTAGGAGAACGACTGAGGATCATACTCGTGAGATCGGAAGAATCCTCCAAACAGTCTCTGACGGGAAGATCGACAGTAACGTCCTACGAAGGATCCAAATGTAAATCCGCCCGAAACAAAAATTCATGTCTAAGAAGGACGTTTAAGCATGGGCCTCGACAGGGGGCTCAGCCAAGCAAGAAATTCAAGATAGAAGGTAAATGGGAAGTTCTTCTGGTCTCTTCTTTGTCACTGCAAGAGAAACAAAGGAAGATTAACGACCAAGGTAAGCAACAGGCGGACTTTCTCCCCTTTAAAAGCATGAGTTTACCTACGGTCCCAAAGATCCGAGGGACCGGGGGTACATACTCTGAATCTCCAGGAAGGTCGTTCCAGAACCCAGAAATCACGAATCAATTGTCCTTCCAGTCCTTATACTACTATTGAGATGGTACCAGCCCAGACCACGAGGACGTACCCCTACAACCTTATTCTTGGGGAGCCTTCAACTTAAACATAAAGTCGAGCTCGTCCAAAGTAAGGTCCTCATCGAGGTGCGATCTCAGAACACCCAACAACCGATCAAAGTCCTCCACAAGTTTGGCAGAAGTTGGGCCAAAATGATACCCATCGTGTAGAACCACTACTTCAGGAAATGGTGTAAAGAAAGTCTCAGCCTAGACTCCAATGAGGCTAGATATAATCCAGTTCCCCCATGTCACGAAGCACTTATCTTCTCGCCTAACCGCAGTTGAACATAATCTAAGATGTGATAAGCACTCTGAATCTTACCTAAATCATCTTTGAAGGAGAAATGAATCTCGTCAGCCCCTCATCGGCCGACATCTTCATTTGGGCCAGCATATGCCCTCAAGTCAACGCGTGAGTCGGCGGCCTCATTTGACACATCGACACGATCCATACAATTTTCACTCTGCAGAAAATGGGTCGTTGTCGAAGCAAAAATAAGGAGATCAGGCAATCAATTTGTATACCCAGCACAACAGGTGAACCCCGGGCCGAGATTTTCAAAGTATAGTGAAGGACCCAAACTTGCGACATCATGGGCGGTAGATACTTCACAAGTGCCATACAATTTTCACGCCTAAGAACCAATATTTCAAAACAACCTACGATCCAATTTGAGACCACCAATTCACCTGCAAAATATTGGTCAGGTTGATCAGCCTCAATGGGAAAAAGGAATAACCAACAAGTCATCCAATATGACCCAATTTTGATGTCCTTACAAGCATCTCTAGCCACCATATCCTAGGTAGTATGATTCAACTGTTCGATGTGATTATCATGCTGAAGCGATAGGATATTCAAATTGCATAGCGTTCAAAGCTAGAGTCAAATGTTAATCAAAGCCGGTTAGCTAAACGTCAAGAAAACTTATGCCAACCCATAATTAGTTCTAACTCTCCATAGAGCATGAGAATACCATGGGAAATTTCGTAGAGCATATCTCTTCATGTGATAATGGAACAACTTGATTTGATGAATGTTTTGATGGTTTCAATGTATCGATGTTTCCATATATTAGTTTTATCCTGACAAAGTTCAATAATTGGGATATCAGTGAGTTGTCAATGCTTCTTAGAGACTTTCAAGAGTGACGAGCTAATATCAAATTCCTAAAAGCTCTACTCAATGTCTGAAAAAGAAATGAACCTTTGCCATATATCTTCTTATCGTGTTTCCTCTATTTTTAGTCGTCTCCTACTTCCAATGTTAGTTTTTGTCTCATTTGCTTTTCTGCTCATTTCAAAATTAATAAATGTATTTTCAATTCTTCATTCATTAATTTCATACTCTTGCATCTCTCTCATTTCTTTCCTTTCACCCAACAAGCCAACCCAAACTAGGAATGATGATTTTGAGAATAAAAGCATAAGCAGTATCAAATATAGCTTTGACGATCTTATTTTTGATGAAGAGACAAATAAAAGTGAAAATAGTCTTCTGTCTAGTGAATAAAGACATTATAAAAAAGGTATTATCCTCACTGAGGTCATGTTCTGGTTGAATTTACTTCTGATTATAAATGATGGAGAGACATCCTTTCTGCAATCTCAAACACTTTTATCCATTGTAAGCCTAATTCAACCTTAAAAAATCTTCATTTCGTGACACCTAGTCAATGATCACTCCCCACATTGGGGCAATCGTTCTTTTATCAAAGGGCATGCCTTAAAAGTTGTAAAGTTTCTCAAACTGGGGCAAAAGAAAGAGACAAAGGCAAACAAAAAATATTAATGTAAAAAAAAGCTAAAGCCAAGTGAGCCTTGTGATATTTTTTGAAGTGTTCTCTTATATTAGGAGAAATTTGTTCACCGAAAATTCTAAATGCATTTTCCCAGATTGGTGGTAGCTGTTGTAAAAAGTTCATTACACAACTATCTAATTTTGGTTCTTCAAGACAAAATGTCAAAAACCCACACTGGGGTAGTCACTGTTTGGAAAAATCCTCAACGGATCATTGATTTAGACATATCATTTTTAGATGAGTTTTGAGCCTTTGATACCCTTTCTTTTTACAACATATAAACCCTAGCCTACATTACAACCCAAATGAAAGTCTTCTTCAGACCAAGAAGATATATCTACGATAAGAGCATGATTTTTAAATAAGTTAATATCACAATATATATATATGTCATGAGAAAGACACCACCTTTAAAAAAAGAGAAAAAAGAGAGAGAAAAGAGAAAGAGAAAAAAAGGGAAAAGGAAGAAAATAATGATCACTATTAGTATGGGAAGTGGTATGTGAAATGTTTTTGTTCTCAAAAGAATCATTTTAAAACTGGGAAAGATTTTATTCTACAATTTGTTCTCTCATAATCTCTTCAAACACTCTTTATCAACATTCTTTTTGGTCACTAAAAAGCCTTTTAGCCATATCATCAATTCTATCATTCTTACTTTCTCCATTTCTTTCCTAAAACATTTAGAGCATATGAAATTGTAAATTACTCTTGAAATTACTTAGAAGTATGACTTATGAAAAAAAAAAGAGAAAGAAAAATAAAAGTTTCAGGTCATGGTGAAAACCTGAAAGGGCACCATGAGGGGAAAAAAGTTTGAGGCAATGGTGAAAATCAGAAAAGGCACCATTGGCGAAAGAAAAAGGAGGGAGAGATGTCACCATGTTTATATATAAGAGTGTTTGAAGCTATCTAAAAGGACGTCATAAGCAAGAGAATAGCACTGAAGTTACAAAGCAGTATATTCATAGAGAAAACTCAGAAGGACACTATTAAATGTTTTACAAAATTGGGAATGAAGAAAAGAAACAAAATAAGAAAATCATTTGTTTGTCTCCACCATCGACAAAAGCTGAATACTGGGGCCTGATTCAGTATAAAAGAGCACACCATTTCTCAATCATATGCTTCATATATCATAACAATCTATTATCCTAGTTCAAGTGAGTGTTTTGAAGGATGATGGAAATGACTACAATGACTCATTTCCCCAAAAAAATTGATTTTTTTAGAAATGTTCACAATCATGCATAGTATACATGCATTCAAAATCATTGCTCTGCATTTATATTCAAGAATAACAATGCATAGACATGCATCATACTAGTCGTTTTCATTTCAAATCATCAAGAACATTCGTGGCCACATTAGACAACTTCTAAAAAATCATCAAATACGTTTTTTACACAAGTTCACAATCATGCATAGCGTGCATGCATTCTAAATCATTGCTTTGTATTTATATTCAAGAATTACAATGCATAGACATGCATTATATTGCTTGTTTTGATACAATTCAAAGGCATAAATCATTTAATGATATTCTTTAGAAATGTACACACAACTTTCCAACATCTAAAGCATGCATTAATCTAACTTTTGTTATCATATAAGACTTGCATAAGTCCTCTTTAACATCAATTAATATGGTTAAATTTTACCTGACTTGGTCATGGTCGAAGCCTGGTGTCAGCGGCAAGTCTGTTTTTTTCAGCGCCTGGTCCATTTCAAAATATCCAGTTAAATCGAACTCGAGCATGCGTCTATCCAAGTCCATTTCCATTTCAAATATATGGTTAAATCAAACCCGAATTGAGTCGAGATCGAAGCCTGTTCCAGTTCTGTTTCCCTTTCAAATATATTTGGTTAAATCGAACTCGACTTTTTCACAGTCAAAGCCTGATGTCAACGCCTGGTCCATTACAAATATCTGGTTAAATCAGACCCGAATTGAGTCAAGGTCGAAGCCTGTTCCAGGTTCGTTTCCCTTTCAAATATTTTTGGTTAAATCAAACTCGACTTTGTCGCGGTTGAAGACTGGTGTTAGCGCCTGGTCCATTATAAATATCTGGTTATATCGAACTCGAATTGATTCGAGGTCGAAGCATGTTCCAGGTCCGTTTCCCTTTCAAATATCTTCAGTTAAATCAAACCTGACTTTGTCGAGGTCGAAGCCTGGTGTCGGCACCTGGCCCATTTCAATTAATCTGGTTAAATCGAACCTGCATCAAGTCGAGATCAAAGCCTGTGTCTATCCAGGTTCATTTCACATTCTGTCATTTCATAGATCCTGAATCAGTCGAGGTTTTTATTCCTCTTATCCATATAGTGTTTTCTCATGCCGATCACAATACGTATCTAACATTTGTCCACATTCTAAGTTTAGAAGCATAAACAAATGGGGACAGCTGTAGATACCGTATTTTATCCTGCCTAATACTTTAGTATACACATTTTGTTTATTAGCTCATTCACTAATCTAAGACTATGTGTGATTTTTGAAAAAAAAAAAAGAACAATTTCTAAAATAGATGAATAGCCCGAGGACTAAAAATGAAAAAGTGTACAAGGACTAAAAAATTAAAAAAAATTAAAAAAAAATTGAGCAAGAGGATTAAAAGCAAAAAAGCAAATCCTAATTTTATCTATAAATAAGGAGTGCATCCTTGAGGGAGGGGATTTTAGAAGAGAAGAGACTTTTGTTGTGAGGAAGAGGAGAGGAGAGAAGGAGAGTAATCTTTGAGAGAATGAGAGTGGTTTTTTTAGAGAGAGGGGAGAGGAAAAGAGTTTACATTTTTATTCATCTTCTCTCATTTTTTTTCTTAATGTAGTTTGAATTTTTTACACATTATCTAACAATATAAATTGTTCATTGTTTTTCATCATTTCTCATTCATATTTATATAGTTTATATTTCTTTGTTTCATTTTTCATATATAAGTGTTTGTTCCTTCTTTGTCAAAGCAAGGCTCGCTCAAATAATTATTAATAAGATTCTGACTAGAAGCATACAAGTATGGTTGGTAAAGTGCATCTCCCTCTTTGCCTGGTAAGAGTATAATCCATAATTTTACAGCAAAAGCAATAAGAAATACAATATAAACTATTTTTCCAATGCTACAGGATACAATTCATTAACTTATATTTCAAAATTAACATTGGTTCACTATAACCATATAAAACGATACCAGGACATAAACCAGAATTAAGTCTAACCTTCACATGATAAAAAATAAAAAGTCTGGAGAAGAAAATGATCTTATTTGTAGGTTAAATAGACTCACTTAAAGCCGTTTTTCATATTCTTCTATAGCAAGCGTCCAATTACTGTAACGTCTACCCCTTTAACGTTGAGGAAAAAACAACTAAGAGCCACTTTAAACGCTGATCATTGTTCTCTGAGGAAGTGTTGAAATTGAGACTTCTTACTTTGAAGAAGAAAGATGTAATCATAAGTTAAACCATTACTTAGACTTCAAAATTCATTCAACAGAATCTTATCTATGCTTTGAATACTGCACTTAAACTAGGAAATTATCATCATATTTAACAAAATAAATCATCTTTCTGAAAATAGAATATGGACATGGAATTGACTTACTCTAAGAACTTGATCTAATCTTACATCCTAACGAAGTATCAGTTCATATTCATCATTACTGGAAGAAAATAAACCATTTTTTTCTCTTTATGGTGCAATTGCCGTGCAGATAAGATGATGAACAAAAGAAGCTAATCATCCATCTAAATTCTAAAGAGACTGAAAAAGCATCTTAGTTATGAATAGGACGATTCCTCCTTGCTGGACTGTACTCAATAGTAACCAACTCACCATCTTCCTTTTCTCTGACCAATTCATAGTTATAGCCTTCACTATCAACTGTAATATTACCACCTTCTGCCAAAACTCTTGCTGCACAAAAAACCAAAAAATATTAATAAGAAAGCAAAGAAAGATACACATGAAGTCAATTATTTATAATCTCTCTCTCTCTCTCTCTCTCTCTCTCTCTCTCTCTCTCTCTATATATATATATATATATATATATATATATATATATTTGAAAAGATACTTGACCTCCGCCTGCAATTGAAAAGAAGAGCAAGAGAAAACAAAGTAGGACAAGGCGTTTGCATGGAACTAAATACATCTTATGGGCTTCTTGTAGAACTGAATCTTTTTTCGCAATAAAACATATTCATCTGGGTTACTCTGTTTTATAGAGATTTTTGCTAAACTGTAGTTATGAAACTAGATGTTTAGTAGACAAGCACTTTTAATTAATCCAAAAAGTTCTTGTTAAGGGGTCCATCCTCATATAATTTAAAAACAATTAGACATGAAAATACTAGACAAATCGTACTTGAGAAACACATCATCAAAGAAGAGAATGACTATCAGTTGAACAACACTCGAGATATACAATAAACAAGATTGACATAGTTAAGATTGTTTCTCACTAAGAACATTTTATAGAACGTGACTCTTTCCTTTTGGAGTAGGGGTCCAAAAATTAAATCAACAATAGCCAAGGATTAGCACCTAACTCAAAACTCCTGTCGGCCCCCAAAACAAAAAGTTTGACTTGTAATGATGTTCTTACGTCAACCATTTACTGTGAAAGGTGGAGAGCCTGAATTCCAGTGCAAAATATGCATAGGATACAAGAAAAGAATTCTAGCATGCCAGATTATGAAGGGGCCCTATTCTAATTTCCATTTTGCAGCAATCACTACAACATATTTATTGATCATTATCCTACCACTGCTAAATAATAGATAATTATTTTTCTTGATTAACGTCAAGTTTTCATTGTCTTCTTTCTAATGAAGAGATGGATGTTTCAATGCCAAAATTGTCAAATCAACCTAAAGAAAATGAGGAATGTGAAGTTTGATTGATATACGTCCTTTGAATCCTTTTTTTTCTTGTATCCAATGAATCGGCGATTCCCACAAGCACAAATCAAAATTTATTGGGAAAATAATTCTTTCACGGGGACAAAATAACCCAAATTCTATATGTTTATTGGTTTGATACTGAAAAGTACAGGATTTGAGTTAAAACAGAGAGCCACGTAGAGGGGAGGGTCACATAATCCACTCACGTAGAAGCCGACATGAATGGACAGAATGAAGAAATGAAACGGCTTGCATGGGGCCTTTGAAAAGGTTTGTGGTCATATCATACTCTAACCTTTATTACATGTTCATATAACTAGTCAAGAAGGACAACTGAATTCGATTAAGTAATTTAAGCCCCTCCCGTCCACCTACGCTCATAAGCAATGAATTCGAGTCACTGTAACTCCCCCCTATTTGATCATCATGAAACTTTGATGGGAAAGGAAAACATACACATACATATATACATACTTGTAAATTAAAGCCAAAACCCAATATAGACATTCGATTTCAGTGAGTTGTGAATGCCTATTTCCTAAGCCTATAGCATATAGTAACTTTTTCTATTTTCCGAATCCTAATTCAAAACATTATTGATAAATAATGCAAGTTATATATTAAGCCCCTATAATTAATGCAATTCCTCAAAAAGTAACACAGGACTAACCAAACATTGAAATGGAATATTAAGAGAACGCTCTCATTCAATTTCTACGTATATTTCATCCAACCAACACCACCAGATTATTTTGTTCGTGTTTGAAGTACCCATTCAATTTAAAGAAGCATTATTCACATTAAATGTTTAAGCACTATTCTGACACTCTGACAACATTGCTGACTAACTCTATAAGGTCCTCTTCTCCGACTAGTACTTCTACAATCACAAATCATGACTACATTTGTTCAGAATTTTCAACAAAATGAAAAACTGATTGCAAAATGATGCCACATGCATTGAATAGGCTATAACAATTGAAAAGTCCTCTAGCTTTGCATTTTGAGTTCATACCTTCTTGTTACTTCCGAAAGGAGCCTAAGCCCTTATTAGGATCCGGAGATTTCTCTACATGGATTATCTGATGAACCCAGATATGCTTATATTACTGTCACCACTTGCAGGCAACTTTTGATAAGCTGGCAGGCCAAGATCAAAGGGTCCCAAAGAGTCGCACTATCCAGTCACACAAAAAAAATTTAGTTTCATGTTAGCTCTTTCCTGAAATCAATATGATGCTTAAAAAGACATTGAAGTACCCATTTGACGCCTGTCAAGCCAAGACTGTTTTCATCTACAAAGGCATTGGAACAAAGCAACCGATCCGTCTTGGATTCGTTTCCAGCATTCTCTTGTGTGAGCTCAGCTTGACACCGGTTCTGTATAGCATAACAATTTTGGAATATGGGCTACTTATAACATCACTGAGAGTTCACACAATAATTTTGCAATTTTTTATCTATTTATTAAAGGATTTATGTTATTGCTTTAATTATTTAACTTTCAACAGTTCAACTAGAAAATTGAATTGCTTAGGATACGTAATTTATGAATTTACTTCCACCATATTCATCTGATACTTATACCTAGGCGGCTAGGCCCAGAAAATTGACAAATTGACAACAAAAATTAAACGTTTTTAGGAAATGGAACTTTTCTGTAAGGCTTATCTAATGGCGAAAACCAAATAACTTGAGTTTTCTCATGCTATCCACTACATCAAACCACCTGGTAGAACATAGTAGCCCGGAAATTCTTGTCTAGTTTACAGCCTTATCCATTTACCATACATGAATAAGATTAGCAAGTTTTTGTCAATATTTACATTTCAAATGATGCCAAATCGAAGGCCAAACAAATCAATCACTTGCATGCAACCAAGTCCCATTCCAAAATGGCCCCAAGTATCATATCATGCACTGATAATTGAACAGGACAAGAAGCCTATTATCTTCAACTGAGAGGCAATGCATATACCTCATCCAATTCTTAGCAATATTATGGTTTCTAGTATCCTTAAAACTCAAACCTACAAAATTCAAGAGTTCGACAAGCTAGCTTCTGATGACATCCAAAAATTTATCCTAGTTGTATACTTTACATATATATTGGGAAGAAAAAAATATTTTTATTATTTCATTCATAAGCTCCAAATACTTCAAGAAGCCTATGAAAAGAAAGTATAAAAGATCCATCTGTTGGAGATATTTAATTACTAGACCTAGAAGGCTTATCTCAATATACAAGATACGACATACAAACAAAGTAGGCAAGTAAAGCATACCTCTGCTGCTTGAGGAAATTTGTAAGACTTGGGATCCGCATCAAGGAAGCGGCTTCCGGCAGTAGCATCCAAATCTTTGCTAGAAGATAAATTTGAAGCAGGAAATGCATGACAAGTTTCTTCAGTATCCAAAATAGAACGTAGGTCACGATTTGACAGCTGTGGACCTTGAGAACAATTCAGTTCGGCAGTAATAAAAGCATTTAGTGAATCAGAAATTAGTTGAGTTTGCCCTGACCCTGCGCTGCTCGCTCTTAAATTTGGGTCAAAACTATTAAATTTTCTCTGCAATGATGCTTCTGACGGGAGGCCTCCAACGCTTTTATCAGTTAAATTATCAACAAACAGCATGGATGACTGCTCAATGCCGCTATTCAACAGACGTTCATTATCCTAGTCAAAACACACTTATTAAATTTCAGTATGAAAACTAAATTTTGAACTGCAAAAACCTAGCAGAAACATCGATTATAGCACCTTTATCACTCTGAGATAATGTAACTACAACATTTCACCATTGCAGTAAAAGCTCTAAAGCATCTCTTAGAGCCTACGCAACAGACTCAATGTATCTTCTGGAAACTCATGCAAAAACATACTTACTTTAAATTCACTTCCAACCAATATAACATATGCTAGAACAAAATTCCTAATTCTCACATACAAATAATTTTATGGGGGGAAGGACAATTACCACTGGTTCAATTAAATCATTAGAAATCTTCTCTGCAACAACTGTGTTCGTTGCTTCACTAACATAGACCGACTTTAGGTTCCCGGCTATTACATTAGCTTGTTTTCCTTCAGCATCCAAATTTTCCATACTGATGCTACCACCGCTCTGTGCACCTCCAGTATGCGAACAGACCTCAAACGGAGTTCTTTTATTAAGCCATCCATACCTTAAAGAGAGAACATGTCAGAAATTAAATGAAACTACTAATCCCAACATAAAATCAAAAACTAAATACTACCTTAAGCGGAAAATGGACGGGCGCCCAATTGCTGCATAGACGTCTCCTGCACTGATGTCATTATTGTCTAGTGTCCATCTTACGCAGCCAAACAGGCTTCCCGTGTTATTATAAGGAACAAGAATGGGCTCCCCATCCGCAATGCTTGAACTTCCCCACTTGCTATTTAGGTGCTTTAACACTGCTGAAATCTTCTTCCTCGCACTAAGAGTTAATTCCAAATACGGATAAAGTCCATCCTATAATAAGCAAATTAGCATTTAATACTTTCCAATACAAATTTATGATACAATGCATTAGCTCGATAACAAATGCTATATGCTTTTTGACTTTACCATTTCCAATCCCATGCGAATGTGTTCATCTATTGGGAAAAGCTGAAGCTTGATTTTTGAGCAAGGAAGAATCTTATGTTCATCAGAATAGAGCTCAAGTAGAGGCGACCTTTTATTGCTCTCTGACTGACAGGTACCATTGTCTACAAATCCTGCACACATTATGTCTCCTGAACACGAAGGCAAGGACTGCTTGTGGACTTCTCCAGTAAGTTTATCTTCTTGACCTATATATAAGTTAAGAATGAAAACAAATTGACAAAATCACTGCAAGTAAAATTAGTCTGTTTTCTCTAGTTCTTAGAAATTTTAGCCAATCCTATAAATAACACACATATATAAAAACTACAGAGACACTTGTTTTTGGAGCAGATAAATCAGTTTGAGAAGTTGCGCTTGAAATGCTTGAAGCTAGCTTAATATTTATCCAATAACAAGACTTACAAACAGATTTCAGTGTCTTCTGACTAGTTTTCTTTGTAGATCTTTGCGCTCTAGAGCTACCAACAATTTCCCCGCACTTCATCGGTGCCCTGACCACCTTCCTTTGTTGAGTAGCAGGTTTCATTATGGCTCGGCTTCCACGCAATTAAGACTGAACTTCACAAAATTTATAAGATAAATTGATATTTTAGATTCACTTGCAAAGTCCAATTATATAATTTTGGTTCAATTTCTACAAGAAGGAAAAGGAAACAAAATAAAAACCTTAGAACACAAGATAGAGCCTGTCAATTATCCGAATTCCAAAGCCAGGGTTTGGTCAAGGTAATTAGATCCTGACTCTCCAGTAACTTCACCTGCAGTGTCTTTGTGCTTTTAATTAACGGAGATCATGGAAGCTGCATCTTCGTATACGCACAACAATCTTTTTAAAATTCAACCTATAAAATTATCATATAAGTTTTCACCTCTTCAAAAAGAGAGTAATAAAGACAAACAAAAAAGCTCAAAAAGCCAAATTTCAATCAACTTCTCAGAGGGCATGAATATACCTACCATCACCAATATCATGGATAAAAATCAAAATGTCAAAACAAGATCCTTATAGTGACAGAGTGCGATAAACCCCCAGGTCGTATTATCTTTTTCAAAATAATTTTCTTAAAAAAGAATAGGTACCAATATCAAAGCTAGGGTTTCCACCATAGCTATGGAATTTGCATTTGAAAACAAAACCCAAGCAATTCAAACACATACATCACCTAATTTTCTAAGAACTCAGACGCCAAGATGCACAATATCAAAATTCAAAAAACAAAAATTATAGCTGCTTAACTAAACGTAATCGAATTTTACATACAAGAACGAAATTAAAATACTGACTTTGATATATTCAGAAGATAAGAAGATGATGAAGATGAGACAAGCAAGTGCGAATTGGACAACAGTATAAATTCTTCAAAAAATCCTCATAAAATTACGAAAAAAAAATAAACGTCTGCAAATTCGTGGCGTACCTGAGACGAAGCCAGTGAGACTTGGATCTCGAAGAGAACGATTGGGCGGGAATGAAGAATTGAATTTATAAGGCCGCCGGAAGGCGGTTTCATTCAATTGCCGCGGAATTTTATTTTTAAATCGGTTTTCTACAATTTAAACCCGATTTTTTTAAGTAATTGAACCATTATTTTAAAGTAATCTATAATATAATTTATAATATATATAAATGATGCTAAGAGGGTTGAAACATTTTTGGAGTTTAATTGCCATTACAACTTCATGAAATTTCTTATTTATCCTCCATGTTACTATTAAGTATTGATAAATTTAAACTAAATGATTAAAAATTAATTGTACAACTTAAAATTTAATTACGATAACATCCATTAACATGTATAAAATGAAAAAAAAGATGCATGAAAGAATCAACATTTTGTTCAAACATAAATCTAATAGTTGAAACATATAATTAAAAAAATCGAGTTTGAAACAATTATATAAACTTGAGCGAAATGTAATATGTTTTTAAGACATCTACAAACACACAATACTACAATACTCTATAACGTTTTTACATACAAGGCCCACTCAACCTAGGCAATTTAGGCAATTGCCTAGGGCCCTCCTAGATATAAGGCCATATAACACTTATCATATTTTATGGTTCCATATTTTTATAGTTTGCTCATTTTGAGACCCTACTTTTTCTAAAATTAACATAGTTAGTTTAATAAATCTTATACTTAAGCTATTGCCTTTTAATACAAGTCCAGTAACTAATGCAAAAAAAAACAACTATATTACTTATAGGTTAAATTTAATTTTTTGCTTAGTGATACATACTACCTATTTAAATTTCACCCAGGGCCTCCAAGATCTTTGACGCTTCTGTTAGTATCCATGTTTAACAATTGAATGTCTAGTATTTTTTTCATCTTTTAGGATATAACATTGATGGTAGGGGTGAACACGGTTCAGTTCAGTTAGTGGTCTAGAGTCAAACTGAATTGAAACATCCAGTTCAGTTATATGTCGAACTGAACTGAACCGTGAGGGTCAAAATAACCGAACTGTGAGTTTAGGTTCGGTATTACTAATTAAAAATAAATTTTGAATGATATTATTGAGAAAATTAATATAAAATCAAAGTTTTGTAATGGCTCGGTTCGGTATAAAAATAAATATATAAAATAAAAAATAATATTAATTTAATATTATTTTTTATTAAAACTGAATATTTTCTAAACAGAACCGAAGATTCGGTTCGGCAGCTTTGCTAAACCGCAGGGACTTAAAGAACCGGGTTCAACACCCCTAATTGATAGAATTTATATTATTTAGATTACCACGTTCAACGTGCATACTAAGAATTATTCTATCAAAAATATTATATCAACGAATATCTAATATCATAATTTAACATATTCTTTCAAAAATATTCGAACTACGTGCATCGTACACGAGGTGAACTAGTATATAAAAATGTGTAGAAGTCGGGGAAACATTTATAGACAATACTACTCTCGATGACTTTCAAAATTTCACGCTAAGAGGAGAGAAACATTTTTGGACTTTAATTGCCCTTTCAATTGTTGAAATTATGAACATAAAGTAGGGTGTGATAACTATTTATGACTATTTAATTATTTCTCAGACATTTTGTATTGGTGAGTTTAAGAAATGAATGAAAGTTTTTCTATTAATTAAAGTGTGTTTATAATTTATTCAAGTTCTGAAACTATTGTCAATGTAAGAAGAGTAAAGACTGATGGGTCTTCCAGACAAACTCTTCTGAAATAGTTCAGAATATTATTGGCAGTCTTAGGATCGACTCGGCAATTGAGTCTGATTAAGACTGTTAGGTTGAACCAAATGATGTCAGTCTTGAAGTATGGGAGTGGAGACTTTAACAGTTAACCTAGACACGTTATGGAACATGTTGAATATATCAATAATAAATTAGTTTAGAATAAAGTTGTTTATATAGCTTTAAATCTAATTATTTACACATTAAGGGTATTTTCGCGATTGCCTTAATCTTGAGGTGAATACGAAATTTGACTTAGTTACTTGCAGTATTTGATTCGCTAAAGGAGTGAGTTTAAATTGCTAGACAATACCTTAGCTTTTGGGATCGTGATTCAACTATATTGGAGTTACGTGATTCACAGATATGGAATTCGTGGCGAGATTGTAAAAACACCAAAATCATATTATGCTTATTCGATGGGTGTGTGAATAAATAAACTTGGTCAGACACTCGATGAAATGAATCATTGAATAAAACATGGTGAATTATACGAGACAATTCACTATTATGTCTTTCTTATTCACAGTCAATAAAAGATTTAAGGAAATAATAACTATAGGGGTAAAATGGTAATTTTATATCTCGCTATTGTTACTGATATTCACGAATGGTAACATAGCAAAATATTATGTGGACCATAAAATAAAAGTGTTTATTTGCACCAACAGAAATGTAGCGTGCATAAATCGAGAATTGATTCGGTAACAGACCTATAGTGGAGTCGTACGATCTCAGGATTAAATATGTTGAGAATTTATGGAGATACATTCATCGAGCATTTGAATCTTATAGTTTAATTCATGTGGGTTCATTCGGCCTTAGTAGTAGCTTATAATGACATGAATGAAAAATAACACAGGTTGGGCCAAAAATGAGTTTTGGAGCAATGTATACTTTCCGAGCTCATATGTGATGAGTATCGTCACCTAAGTAGTGAAAAATAAAAATTAATGTTCAAATTAATTAATTATTATTTTTAATTATCGAATAATTAGTCAATAAATAAATTAATTAATTGATGAAGATCAATTTAATTTATCAATTTGGATTAATGAATTTGGACATAGCATTGGCTTTAGGTAGATGTAAAATTTCAACAATTACAATAAAGGGAAGAGAATTTCGACAATATACAGTATAAGGGTATATACATAAATTTCATAATCGTTATATAAATGATGACATTAGGGTTGCCTCCCCTAAACGTGTTGACACAACCCTGATCACAACGTGTGATTACACAGAGCAAAGAAAGCAGTTTCTCTCTCCCCTCCCTATTGCCGCCAAAATCTAGAGGAAGAAGAGAAAATTTTTTCTTCTTCTGTTGTTTTGAGAGCCCACACTCAATTCCTGATGACATCATATTGAGATATACTTATGAATCCTATGAGTGATTATTGGTGCGAAAATTGATTCAAGTTCTATGAAGAATGAAGAGCGCAAGACAATCAATAGGATTCCACCAAGTCAGAATTTCTCCGATACAAAAAATGTATAATATTATTTCTACATCTTCCAAAAACGTCAATCTAAATATGCATAATCATAAAATGTTTTATATTTAATATGATTAAATAGTTGATGTGATATATTTTTATTTTCCGCACCACGAATTGTTCGTAGTTCATTTTTTTCCTCAAATTTTTAAAACCCGGTCCAACAATAACTTCATGAAATTCCTTATTTATCCTTCATCAATATTACTATTAAATATTAATAATTTTGAATTAAATGATTAATAATCAATTGTACAACTTAAAATTTAATTACGATAACATCCGTTACCATGTATGAAATGAAAAAAAAGATGCATAAAAAAGTCTTTCAAATGTAACTGTAATAGTTAAAACATATAATTGAAAAAATATAGTTCGAAACAACTCCACTGCTTTTTTATAAGCAACGCCCGCTCAACCCCTAGGCAATTTAGGCAATTTTCTAGAGCCCCTCCTAGATATAAGGTCATATAATCTTTAGACTTGTCATATTTTGAGGTTAAATTTAATTTTTTTCTTAGTAATACATACTACCAAAATTCAAATTTCGCCTAGGGCCCCCAAGATCTTTAAACCGCTTCTATTAGTATCCATGTTTAGTTATTGATTGTTTAGCATTTTTTTCGTCTTTTAGGATATAACATTGATAGAATTTATATTATTTAGATTACCTTCGACATGCATTCCAAGAATTATTCTATTAAAAAATATGATATCAACGTATATATAATATCATAATTTAACATACTCTTACGAGAGTTACGTGCATTGTACGTGAAAGTCAACTAGTATATATAAAAATGTAGAAGTGGAGGAAATATTTCTAGACGATACTACTCTCAATGACTTTTAAAATTTCTTATATTATCCTTAAAATGAAAATTAAATATAAAAGAGTCATATGAAGAGTTGTATAACCATTTAATTATAATTTTTTCATTATTACTTATCACATTTGACATTATGAGAAATTTTACTTTTTTAGTTATAAGATTTTTTAACATGAATGTTTATTTTAACTATTACTTGTATATCAATAATTAACATTATAAAGCGCCTTTGTTTATTAAATTTATACTAAACGGATAAAATTCAACAAGAAAATATTAGTTTATTACCGTTAGATTTTGTTATCCAAACCTAAAAATAAGTTAGTTGATTAGCATCAATAATATCTAAATTGAAATTTTCGTGTAACATCTATAATTTTTCCATAATTTATATTTTTTATGTAGATTATCCTGCAACAATGATGTAAATACTTATTTCTTAGTTTTAACATTTAAAATAGTTTTTCTTTCCTATTTAAAGTTTAGAGGGGTCTTAAAACTTGAAAGGCCATGGCATGAATAAATTTATTTAATAAATTAGACATGCAATGCTCTAAAAGACTATTTTTCATCTAAATTACTTCTATTAATATTTTGCTATGTAAATAATGATAATTAGCAATAAATCCTCTCAGCACAAGTTATATTTTGTGTGTTTGCTTTTTATTGAACCATTTTCTTTGTTGTTCTTTATTATGATTTTTATGCGTTACTAATCTAACGAACATTAAAACTAAAAGTTTATTAAGCGGACGTACTGTTAGGTTGTTTAGGAAATCAAAACAAATCGAGCAGCGTGAACTACCCTTAATTCGAGTCATACCACATTGTTGTACGTTTAAAGTATTCAAAATTATTGAGCACAACAAGTCTAAGTAATCCCGTAAATAATAATTGAAAATTATAATATAATCACTCCATGGAACAAACAAAATGAGAAAATTAAAATTAATTGGGGATAAATATAAACTTGATTATGCTATGTATGAGTTGGAAAATGAAATGGATTTATTATCCATGTGTCAAAAATATGCGTAGAGGAGTACCTATAGATTTGATGCTCCTAATGCACCAGAAATTTTTCCTCACCATAGTTATATTCTTATATAAATTTAATACAACTCTTTTGAGGAAATGGTGAAAGCAAGATTTGTCATTTATGAACCATAGGGGAAGATGTATGCATTCAATCAAACTGTTAATTTTTTTTTTATTCATTTTCTTGGTTCTACTTAACCATTTATGGCCAGCACCTGCTGTTTGTTTTGGTTTTCTGTGAAGTTTGGACTTGTCCTCTCTCTCTTATTAATTTGGTACTAAGTCCTTACACATTAAAAGTTCAAAGTTTGCCTTATTTACCATTATGAGTACGGATCTTGTAGAGCTCTGAGTCATTGTATTTGTGATTTGTACTATGATGTGAACTAACATAGCATGGCCATGCCAGGTTGATTAGGAAGATGCCTTCAAACATTTATTTATTTTATTTTTCCCCTCAAATTAAAGAAACTAAAAACAGTTTTTGTAATATTATTTCATTGTATGAAAACTTAGTTTTTTCTTCTCCAATAATTAACTGACAATATAATTTTGAAAATGGTTCAAATCAACACTCATTCCATTAAACATTCATTTTCAAATGTAATGCAACACGAACACATGAATGAAAGAGCAAATTAAATCTATTTATATATAAATTGATCATAGAGAAATATTATTTTTATACTTATTCGTAGTCCATCCAACATTTCAACTGAGTTTACGTGGAAACAAATTTTGGTACTTAAAAAATATATACATTCACGTACAAGTTTATTTGTATGGTTTAATTTGAGCATAAAAATAAGTTGAGACGTACACAATAAATTCTTGATTTAGTAAGATAACAGATAAGTTAAAAAAAATATGTTTAAGTCCCTATAGTACTCACTACTTGACACTTAGTATCATTTTTTTAAAGAATATACTCAATTTCGATTTAGTGTATGTTTTTCAATTTGGTTTTTATACTTTAATTCATTTGATTCTATTATAACCATTTTATTCTAAGAGGTAGAAATTATTTATAACTAGAAAAATACGTGTGCGCTGCACGAGATTATACAAAAAATTTATGTAATTGCATTTAGTTAAAAATAACAAACATTATCCTATAATATAGTTAACATGCATATTACATTGTGCTTCTTATAGAAAAATGAATATGAAGTTGGCATGAAACAATTACAACACATATGTCATGGAAGGCTTTAGGAAGTACAAATCATATGAAATTGAGCTAGCTGACCGAGTATTGAGAACCAAATATTCCTTTCTTAAGCCAATTCCATAGTTTCTGCACTTTTGTTTTTAAGCTTTTATTATTTCTTTCTCTAATAATCATACTTTTATATTATTTTATTCATAACAATAAAACTCTCTGTCTTTCATCGTTTTGATTATATCCGTCAATACCAATAATCTTTTCGTTAAATAACTCATTCTACATTAACTCATTGAGAACCGTTTCAAATTTCTTGGAATTGAAAGGTTTTCTGTAACGTGATTTCTTCTCTCGATAGATCATAATTTAATCATTAACAAAAGTTGCCATTTTTCATTTTTTTATTTTTTAAATTAACTCTTTTACCACAATTACCAAATATAATTAGAAAAGTAATATCCTCAGTAATACTTGTCATGACTCATTAACTGGAACTTTTATATACTAAAACTATGTTTGTAAAATTATAAACACATACTCTCACGTTTTTTGGTCAAATAACAGTTGTATATTACATGAAATAAATTAATTTCTTAATCATTTTAAAAATAAACTAAAGAAATAGTTTTCACTGACATGATTCTCACAACAGATTATTAACTTTCCAGAATATTAAACTATTAATTTTTAACTAAGATTGAATTATGTATGATACAAAACTGTCACATGACATATTCATACTCAACTTTATGACAACATATATAAAAAAATTATTTATTTTTTCACGTAAAAATAATTTTAATTCAGCTCATACAATTTTTCAACACTCCAGAAAAGAATTTCGTCTTTAGCTAAAAATATTGAACCACTCAATTATAATTAACCTATGAAGTTAAATAATAACTATTATATAAATTAAATCATTTCTATCTAGGTACAAATAAATTAAAAAATGAGATTTTAGTAATATTGAATGCATTAAATAATTCAAATAAATGCACAACGAATATAGTTAAAAGATAATAAGTAACCAATAACCATGTTCATTTGCCACATGGCGTAAAATGGGTATGGACACATGGCGCAATAGGAGGTGTTCATACCCAACTTTATATATGTATATAAGATGTGCCTATATAAGAACTATCAAGGTTGTCAGACTCAAGATCCCACCAGTGATCCTTAAGAGGTCTCGAGAACTATATTACAGTATTGAATCATGGATCACAAGATCATACTATATATTGAAAGACTATTCATGATATTACATATTAAAATTGTGGAGTATAGCGAGAATAAATGTTAGATTCGCTATTTTGTTTTAGTAAGTGCAATTTAGATAAAATAGATAAAAATAATTAAAAATTGAACATATTAAATGTATATTATATTATTTTCAAAGAGAATATACTAAAAGATTATTTTTTTATGTGATTGTAAAATCACGGTAGGATCATACACAAAAAATATATTAAAATCGAAAGATTCTAGGAGTTTAAGATTCTACTTATGATCATATTGTGGGGGACAATGTTTAATTAAAGAAGGTTCATCAATATTCCTAGTATAGTAGATGCTATCACACATACAATCATACTCAATTAGATGGAATTGTTTGATCTTAAAGGGGATCTTCTATAATTTCGCACGTGAGGGGTTATTTATTGGTTTCGTCCAGTCATTAATAACTTGATTATTTTTAGAAGATAGAAACAATACATGTAAAGAGTCATATTGAAACCAAAAAATATAGACATGTCTATCATCCACACTAGAATAAATGAAGTTTTCTGAAAAAACATGCTAGTGGAGGAAGACCTCCTAAGGATAAGAGACATATGACTTAAGAGAGAGTAAAAAAAAGGATCTTTTGTATATAATCCTGCATAATCTCGAATGTTATCAGTTCCGGTGCATAGACCAAATGATACAATGCAATTATCAGGCAATTTATTTAATCCGCTAAAAACTAACCATTATTGTAGTTCTCTCGAAGAAATATATGAAATATGTTATCTTTAAGAAATAATTGTTTAGTTTTTGAGGAAAACTACAAAAATAGATGAAAAAGGTGAATTTAAAAAATGTCCGCAAATTTTGTTGCAAAAATTGTCGGAGTAAATAATTTAATTATCAAATTACACAAACATAGCAGAACTAATATATTTACACCTGTGTAATTTTTTAAACTAAACTAGTTACTCAGTCATTGGTCATTTATGTAAAAAAAATTGTTAGAAATCTGTCATTTCTATTTTATTTTTAATTAAGTTTTTATGTTTGGGGCTTAAACGTTTTTATTTATTTTGGTTTAATTTATATTTTTACTAATATATTTAATCGAACTTATATTTATAAATTTTAAATTTACCATCTCTAACTAAGGTAGTTATCTTCCTATATTATAGTAACTATCCCCATTTTTTATTTTTTATATATTTAAGTTGTAATATGGTTTCTTTAGTGCTGATTCTTTTTAAGTTCTTTATTAATATATTTAGGGTACTTTTATTTTTTGAATTTCAAAAAACTCTCCTTAAATGTACGTTAATAGATATTTACATTGAGAATTTGTCTTGTTAATACCCAATGACTTAATAAGTTAATTGAATATTTATATCATTCAACAAAATATAATCAATATACTCATTGACAGCGATAATATAAACTGTTATTATATTCATATTAGTACATAGTTACACAGAGATAAATGCATACTTACTTAAAAAATTACAATCATCATAAATATGCGTTTACAATGAAATAAAACATGTTAATTACCTATATGCAACTAATTGTTTACACGTAGATAAAACGAGTATGTGTTTTTTCGCTCAAAAAACAGATAGATAGATAGAGAGAGAGCATGAGACTTTGAATTACTAGTTCATAATTATTTATTAATATTTGAATTTAGGACATATTAAATATTAATATTCTTGCTTATTAATAAAATTGACAAAAATCTAACTCTTTAAAGTTCATGACAAAAATTTAAGACTCACTTAGAGAAGTAGTCTATTTTTTAAAAATAAGTAAGATAATGATCAATGAAATTATATTTGTAAGAATGACCATTTTTTTAACTGTAAAAAATTTATGTATAGGTATATATAGTATATTTTTATATAACATAATATATTTAATATACTATTAATATACCGTAGTATTTTTTGATATACTTTTATATATGATTCGTGATAATTAAATATGATAAATATATTATATATTTAATAAGATATTTCATGTAAAAGCAAATAAGAAGTGCGAGAGATGAAAATGATGAATTTGGAAAGAAACCCATCGCGAAGAGTGGTTTAATTAGACTTAAAGAAACTCATCGGGAAGAAATCAATATGATTATCTTCAAATTCTACACGAGAGAAATTGTGCGAAGAAACCCATCGCGATGATAATCTGCAATGAAAAGAAAGAACTGTAACAAAATCGACTATTATTGCAAACTGGAAAAAAAAAATTGGTCATTTAACAAAACTGATGCAAAAACTGGTTCAAATCCCTAATTTTCTCAAAATTTAATTAAGGTCTATTATATTGTTTAATCATCTACTTTTCACATTTTCTTTTGTATTGTGATGAATGTGAGGCTTTGTTTAGCCTAATCTATATAATAATATATTAAAAGTGTGAAGGATATGAGAATTTTTCTGGACATTTTTGTTCACTTTTGATAAGTTACCTAAAATAATCTTTTAATTTTTATATGGGATTTAATAATTGATTACTTTTATAATTATATCAAATTATTCAAAGTGGGTATTAATTTTAAAATTTATAAACCTATATAATGAATTTAGAAAAACTAAGGAATTAATAAAAAAAACTTAAGCTAATTCTCATTTGATAATTTTGATTGAATTTTAGCAAAGTTTTTAAAAAGTTATAGGAAAAACTACAACTTTGTACTAATTTATTTTAATATAAAGTGAATTATCTCTATAAAAGTTAAATAAAATAATTTAAAATATAACTCAATTATAAAACATTTTTAGAAACCTTAATTATGCTATATTTTATACATTAGTATAATTAGTTTGTTATATAAATATAGTTACACAAAGTTTACAAATAAAAATTAATTTTATAAAGATCAAGTTTATACTAAAATATGAAATTAACACATAATTCTCAATATGCCACCTTTTCTTTTAAATTTTTAGAGCATACTTCCGCTATATTGTCTTAATTTTTTCTGAAAATATGCATGGTATTCTATAACTTGATTGAATAATAGTATATCAGTAAATAAAAATAATTATAATATAACATTATCTTGATTCTACGCGTATAGATTGAAAAGAATTAGTATGGTGCTAAGTATATTTATTTTTAATTCACATAAAAAATGTTATCATAAGTAATAATCGTAACTAAAAAGATTAAGATTCAATTTGATGTGCATCACACGTGTGTATTGACTATATCTTATCTTACTATAATAAAAAAGGTTTAAATGGGGTAAACTTTTGATTCTTTTTTTTACCCTTGAAGCCTCCTCAAAATATAGTACAATTTAGAATTTTCACATATTTTCTCATTTAATATAATTCATATAAAAATAATATTTTCTTAATATTAATTTATTTATAAATAATGTCAAAATTAAATATTTTTATAATATTATCTTACTATATTAAAATGGGCTTAAAGGGGAGGAATTTTTTATTCTCTTTTTTACTCTTGAAGCCTCCTCAAAATATAATACAATTTAGAGTTTTAACATATTCTCATTAAACATAATTCATATAAAATAATAATATTTTTATTTAATAATCATTTATTTATAAATTGTGTTAAAATTAAATATTTTTATAATATTATGCAACTATAAACGTAAATATCAATACGTATGAATGATATTATTTTTAAGTCAACAATAGCTTATTTGTTATAAATTTATAAAATTAAATGTTATGCATATTTATATTATCAGAACAAGATAATTCATATAAATGAATTAAGAAGAATATTTTCAAATAAGATAAATTATCTCTCAATATGATAGACTCTTTGGTGAATAACCATTTCCTATATTAATCAAATAGCAATTATATGTTGTAAAATTTTAACAATATTATAAACATGCTAATATATTTATTATTACTACTACTTTACTTTTAAATTAGATTTACAATTATTTTTAAAGATAATTAATTTATTTTAAAATTCTACTTTATATTTTGAATTGCTTAACACGTGTGAGCACGTAATTTTTAACTAGTACTTTAAAAAGAGCCTTAAAGAATAGAAACTTTTGATTTCACGATTTGCTCTCATTGTTTTTTAAAATTTTATCTTTAAAAAGCTTTCCATGTTAATCCCTTGGATCATGATTTTCAGTGCAAATTAACTTGGATGTTTGTAATTCCCAACCAAAGTCATGAATTATAGTTTCTTGAATATTACGTCATTAACTACTCAAATATAATTATTCAATAAATTAGAGAAGAATAATAAATCTTAGTACAATAAAATTGAAATTTAGAGCTTAAATTACATAAACAAAACATTCTGCCCCTTTTTATGTACATGTACTTGCAAATGCATGAACCACCATAATCCAAAAATTTAGCAGGAATAACATAGATAAATAAGAGATTTAGATGATCGATTGGAATCACAACCTTCAACCTAATATATGCATTTGAAACTCTCATATCTTGGATTTGCTGATACCAAATCGAGTAATTAAATATTTTGGAAGAGGCCTGTCATTGATGGTTGTTTTGCTGGTGGGTGATGTTAGAAACACGTTTATGCGAGTTTTGTATCAGACTGTACTTGAATCATATTCTTCCTTTGGTTTACGATCGTATTGAATTAGTGCATGTATTATGCTTCATAACTAACTCCAAATAATTACATTTGCTTGTCGTATTGCCTTTGAGGAGTCATCAAATGCGATATTGAGCAGTGTATTATGTCATATTTGTTATAGATGTCCAGTAAATTGGTGTAAACAATACCTTACAGAGGCATTTGGTCCTCAGATATTCTCTATTTCCTAACATGGTCGACCTCCTTCTTTCTTAGACCGGCTCAAGTCCATCAACATCTCCTTCCTCTACATATCATATCTGTCCAACCCATAAAAGGAAGCAGAAGTAAGAGATATGCAAAAGCTTATAGTTTTACCAATGAGTTTAAACAACAATTGAGGTTGAAAAGACCAAAGAATTTAGGGGGCGTTTGATTTGAGTATTCCCCTTGATAAAATACGTGATAAACTTATTTTTCAGTATTTTCTCATGTTCATTATAAGTATTCTCATTTGTCATGGTAAAATTATTTAGCCTTGTAAAACAACGTCTCACATTACTTTCCCACAAAAATTCACTTTACTAAATAACTTTCTCAATCTTACAACATATCTACACATTTTCAAAATAATTTTACTTTCTCCAATCCCCATAAAAATATTATTATTTCTTTCAATAATTCTTACTTGAATTTGATATTTTATTTTCTTCAAGACCAAAGTCTCACAAAAGTGTTGTAAAATATCTCGATCATGGTTGACCGAAATGATCGTGATACCGAATTTTGAGATTTTTTTCGTCCCTTTCGACTCGTCCGTCAACTCGTCTCGGGATCGTCTTGTGAGATTAAGATATGCACGTTAATTGGAATGAATGAAATAAAATATTAAGTTTGAATTAAGGATAGATAAACTCTACATATATACATAATGTAAAATCTAAATGATTATAATACATTATTCATAATATCAAATATTTTTTGAAATTAAAAATAAGTTTCTTCCCTAAAATAAATATTATACATAAACTATCAATATTTAAAAAATACTAAATTTATAAAGAAGAATATAACTGGATTATTAATCACGTCTCATTTTTTGTATGGAGGACTAGACCCGTGGGACGAAACCACGAATGGAGGGGTCCTTCAATAATTTATATTCAGTTTTAGATTGTATTTAATCAAAATATAACAAAAATTTACATCATTGTTCTGTTTTGTTCTTGTGGCAGAACTAAAATATTTTGCTCGTTCCAGCCAGAGCGGAAGGATATTGATAACCATGATATACATATCTATTGAAGAAAAGTATATGTAACGGGAAAACTGTTATGTATTATTAAATATTTTAATGTGTTAATATAAATGGTGATTATTTATATCAAATTTATTTTTGATAATTAATTTGCGATATCCGAGAAAATATAATCAAACATGACATGAATTATTAAGATTTTTAGTAGTTGCTAATAGAGAATCTGTATATAATTTTGCTATGTAATTTTGAACAATTTGTCATTGAATTTATTTGCACGGTATAAGTAAAAAAATAGTTTAGTTTTTATCTTAGTAAGAGAAAAATAGTTGATTTAATTTTATTGATGAGTTAATAAAATAGTTATGTGCGTAAAATAACACACACATATATATATATGTTAGAGACATAGTGTGTATTAGAAGTTGATAAAAAAAGAAACTATAAATAATAAATAATTTTATTATTTTCATATAATTTATATAATTTTTTTAACAACTTTATCAAACTTTATCACACAACTTTACCTAAGTATCCTACATATCAAACAAGAAAATCATAATTTTTCAGAACTTTTTTCACTTAATCATGCGTTACCAACATGATAATCTTAATATTTTGTCATTTAACTTTACCACTTAAATTTTCTCAATAATTTAAATTTTTTCAGCATTTTTAGTTAACTCGTATCAAACGCCTCTTAGAGTAATTTCGTGAGGGAGTGGATTAGATGGCTATGGGTATTATATTATGAGGGAGTAGAATATAGAGTAATTCCTAAGTTGCCCTTATTGTTTCTTTTAAATTTTACGTTCCAAATTTGCTAATTAAAAATACTCACATTTCAATGTTATTTAATTTTGTTGACGTTTTTAACATCGTTTTATTAACAATTTCAATAATACTCAGGCTTTTATGTTAATTTATTGAGCTCATTCTCTTTCAACTATCTTTTTAACTTTTCCAAATTCTTCTACATAGTTAACGTTTTAATGTTCTCACAACGTATTTATTGTGATAAGAGCTATTCATTGTAAGCTATTTTGTTCTACATAAGAAGTAATGAATAAAAAACACATGTAGTCGATGTCAGCGAAGAAACTTTACTTTTCAAGTGCACCACACGTGCATTGTTTCCTGGTTATATTAAAAAAATACACCAAATAGTTAAGTTCAAAAGCTTAATTTATACAATACCCTAATTTTTTTCTTAGGTAAATAGCAGATTCGAGAGTGCCACGTCATCAGTTTTTGCTCTCATTTTTGCAAAGGACAGATTTATCCTCTATAATTGATTTTCTGATATTAATTATGTGGGATCAATGTAATTAATTAAGAGAATAATTTGGATTTAGTATTAATTCTACTTTTTTAAATCTAAAATCATATAATTAATTGTATCTTATCATTATTAATCTACATATTTGGATTTTCAGTTATGAAAAAAATATTTTTCCATAATCGATTGATAATCATTGATTTTTTTCCTAGATTTTTAGCTATTTTCATTTTTTTAAGTCTCTTTGATTGTTCCGGAAAAACTCTATATGCAAGCATTTTTCCAGCATTCATCTGTATTTTGAACCAGCAACCTTGATAGATTTCATTATGTTGACGTAGTGCGTCTGAACTGCAACTATGACAGATTTCATCATCAATTGATTGTCATTGACGTCGACAAACTTCCATTGAGCCCACCTGAAACAGAGCCATTGACGGAAGAAGGTAACGTCATTGACGAGAGATAAATTCATTGACGAGAGAAAAGCTCAATTGACAGTAAAGGTATATCATCTTTATTGAAAATCCTTTTTGGATGACAGTGAAAATCGATTAAAAGTAGTCAATAGATAGGAACAAATGATTTACATTTTCCTTTAATGAAGTATTTTTTCGACAAATGAGTCAACTTTTTATATTTTTTTCTTTGAATTATCATTGATGAAACTTAAAAAATATTAGTTGCATTTAATAGGAGATTGATTGAGAATTATTTACCTATTGGCTGAGCAAATGGTGGGATTTACTTATTTTTGAAATTTAAATTTTGTTTAATTATGGTTAGTTTATTTTGATTGATATTTTTTTTTTCAATTATATGAGTGTCTCATTAATAGGTGGCTGAGACGTGATTACGTAGATGCATGATTTTAGGGGATCTTCAAAATTTAAAATCTTAATGATATAATTAGATTGATTTTGTAATTTTTCAATAAAAAAATATTTCCTTGATCATATACTTTTTAATTAGTATATCATTAATTATCAATTCATTTACCCTGAATTATTAGTTTAAGTTTTTATATTTCTCTTTTTTATTTAAATATCATTGATTTATTTCAAATTTTGTATTAGTTTCACTTAATAGGATGGGGGTTAAAGTTGATTTATCTAATGGTTGATGAATGGGCGGGAGATGTTCTAATTTTCAAATACTTAATATTTTTTGAAAAAGTTTATTTATATTTTATTTTTCAATTGATTGTAGATTGAATTTTTCAAGTGGATCATTATTCCATTTATTAAGGGGAGGCATTTTTATGGGACTTTTATAATTAAACAACTAAAATATTTGTAGGTTGACCGTAATAAGCTAAACCCACAATTTTTCTTTAATTATAGGGTATATAGAATAATTATATCAATAACTTTCTTTTGATTTACCCAAATTAATAGTTTTGTTGCTTTATATAGATGAAGGGTATTTTGGTCTAAAATTATTGGTCATTTTGGAAATCTGCTATTTACCTATAATTTTGAAAACCCGCCTATTGTTTAATATACTGCTACTAAACTTGTCTATAATGCAGATTTTCCCTATATTATAAGGAGCTTAATCGAGGGGCACTTTTGATTTCTTTTTTTATCATTTAAGCCCCCTTAAAGTATCACGTTAATTAGTCATTGCACATACTTTTCATTCACTTCCTTTAAAAATCTTTTTTATATATAAGAAATATTTATTTTTATAAATTTTCCATTGATAATTATAAAATTTATGTTATGTAACATTCATGTATTGGCAACATGATAAATTTCATATAATGTATTTAGAGAAATATATTAATATATTTTTTAATAATTTATTAGTGATATAATCCTTTCTTAGGAAGATGACTAACTGATGAAGTAAATTTTTTTCTATAATATTAAAAAATATTGTTTAGTATAATTTCAAATATCTAATTTATAAGTTTACACATGATCTTATGTGCAATATATTCGAGCACTAAAACTTCTCATACATATAATATCTAAAATTTATTTTCTTACATTTTTAATAAGTCATTGTATAACAAATATTAAGTATAACGTGCAAATAACATTTGTAGGGTCTCCTAATTTTGAGCTAGTGAGTGTGATGATATGTTATTTAATTTCAAGATCCAATATAAATTTTAAATTATAAATAATAAAATTAGTACATTATCTCATATTTTATAAGGAAAAAAGGAAATGAATATGCTTAAGTTTTTGCTATGTATATCACGTGCGACGTATGTACAAGTCTACTAGTTAACTCACATCTCACAAACTAAATTGCAACTAAGGCCCATCTTAATCCTAACTCTTTTAGGCCTATTCTTATATCCAAACTCTTTGTTCTTGTAATAGCAAGGTGTTTCTATGTTAAACCAAACTGAAGGTGTCTCAATCATTAGCAGGCCAATCACGCAAATTCATAAGAAATTTTTCAATACCGATAAACCTGATATCATTTAAGGGTCATTTGGTATAAGATTGTGAGTAAATGATATTTAGAATAAAATCACTGGAATATGATTGTGAAAAATATATGTTCGTAAAGTTAAGATTACTTTGTTTGTTACATTTGAGAATGTTAAATTACTTTATTTATTTTGATGGAATGTGGAAGACAAATGTTAAATGTATAATTATAAATTTTCAATCTTACCCTTGATTTGAATTATGTTTATGTATGATTTGTTAATTAATTTATTTTTCTTCGTTATTTATTATTTAATTTATAATAAGGTAAAATATAATCGTTAATTTATTTCTTTAAATTTTTTTAAATTTTTTAGTTTCTTTTCTTTTTATTCATTTTACTTACATGTTTACCAATTTTAGTGATCATAATGATTGCATTATAAATTTATCAGAAGAAATTATCGATGAAATAAATAATTAATAAGATACAAATAAAATGATGTGAAAGGATGATGACTGAGAAAATATAAAAATAAAATAAAAAATTAATTAAACAGTGAGAACGTGAATTTTACTTTATTTGTTTTGATGGAATGTGTAAGAGAATGTTATAAGAATTTTGTAATTTATAATTTTCCCCTTATCATTGGACTAATATATAATGCTATAATTAAGAATTTTGTAATTTATAATTTTGCCCTTACCTTTGGACTAATATATAATGCTAGAATTATAGATACTTTCATCTATCCAATAGATCATAAACACATAATTTACCATACCCATATTTATATTGATATTTCAAAAATAAAAATTATAGCCATGTTGGGTAATTAGTAAATCAATTTTAATTGATTACATTAAAAATATATTTTAATTGTTCAATTACCTATTATTTAGCGCGTAGATAAAAGATGATATGAGAGAGTGATTGATATTAGTTGGAAAAAATCATAAGAAAGAATCAATGGGAGATGCCAGGATGGGAGATACCCCTCAATTTTGGGGGTATCACAATACTCTCAAATGAGGGTATCTTTATATTCTGGGTATAAAATTTTTTTTTTTGGTAATTTATTATACCAAACAAGAGAATATTTAAACGTCACTAACATTTCAGATTTTTGGGTTAAGATACCCCGGTACCAAACGACCCTTTAGATTTCGTTGAATAAAGTTTATCTTTTGTAAATATAATTTTAGGCATTGTACGTGAAATCTAGAATCATGATATAATTGAACTGTAACAATTAAATTGGTGAGGAAACATGATTGAAATGTTTGATTGAGCATGGCAATCCATAGAATAATTGATGACGATTCAAAAGCTGTTACGTCTGAAATAAATATAATTTTCATGGTAAATATGTCTAAAATAATTTGAGGGAATTCAATTGTCTCAGCAAGATTGTTTTGCCTTGATAATTATAAACTGCTTTCTTTTTCCGAAGGCAAATCAATTGCCTTGTAAACTATAATTATTGTCTAATTTAAAAATTACTCTAAACAAACGAGTTAATTCAAAATGTATATCAAACAAGCCATTAAGTTTAAATCCGACTTGCACCCATGAAGTAGTGATGTGCAGCCATCCCGAAAATCTAATCCTGTCCCAAAAATCCGTCCCGAACCTTTAAGATGTGTCAATTCAGTTCTCAAACTTTCTTTGTGCACAAAATTGGTCTCTGTTTCCATTCCGTCAATTAAAACGTCCCGTAAGTAGTGTTGCCTCACGCACGCGTGCTACAATCAACATAAAACTCGCAAACTCCATATTGTTTCATGTTTTTTTTTTCATAACAGTTGTAATTGACTGAATGAACTAATGGATGACTGAAAGTTAGATTATTATATTGGCTCATTTAAAGTTCAAGAGTTTTTGGGAAGAATGGTTAGGGTAATTGAGAATCAGATAAGCTATTGTTTGAAAGAAGCGAATGTTGGAGGAAATAATCTAACTTGGCACTCTGTTGGAGGAAATAATATGGTTTTTAGCACAGGCTTTCCCCTAGACGCTCCCCTGTCAACTCTGATAAGAAATGGTATGTGGCACTGACCAAGTCTTAGCTTTGCCTCTAGCCTATCCAATTGGGGGTTTAACCTTGACATAGGGTTACCTAATGCACATATTTCATATTTTGGTTATGGTCCGCAACTCCATCTAGTAATTTTTCTATCAGTTCAACGTATTCAGCATTGATTCATTACAGACAAAAAGTTGCTTGGTCTTCTCTGGTTTAGTTTGCTAGCCACACCCCAAATATTCGTTTATCACTTGGCTTGCATGCCTCAATAAGCTCTCCACCAAAGATCGTGTATCCCAATGGTGTAGCTCAACAGGCATGGCTTGTGTTTTCTGCTCCTCTGATACATAATCAGTGGCTCACATTTTCTTTGATTGCAAAACTATTAATAGTATCATTATGAAGCTGCTGAGGAGATGTCAATTACACTACACTGCTTCTTCTTGGGAGGACTTCATTCTTTGTCTTTTGCGGATTAACTCTAAAGACTCTATTACTGGGCTTACTTTTAGAATTACTTTTTCAGTTCTTGTGTTATTGTACTTGGATTGAAAGAAACAAAAGGATCTTTTAGGGAAAGTTTTAAATTCTTCTTTAATTTTGAAGAATATCTTTAAGTATGATTTGAGATAGACGTCTTTTTCTTAAGACTATTAAAAATGTAAACCTAGATTCTGATCTACTTGATAGATGGATCTAAGTGTTTCTTTTGTTTCTTAGTTTGTTGTTCTTTGTTCCATGCACCATTTTTAGGGTATTGTGTCTTACTTCTTGGAATATGCCCACTGTACTGTGTGTCTATATTTTTCTTTGGTTAAATAAATTTTCCTTTTGACAAAAAAAAAAGAGACGAATGTGATATGTTACAAATTTCATCATTAATTTTGATTTTTAATGATCAAATGGTCTTATAATTAAATCACTATCTTAATATTTAAATAAAAAATGTGAAATCATTAAAAATAAAATAAATGATTCAAATGAATTTGGAGAGGTAATTGGAGGAGTAATTTATTTGTTAAACCCAACTCCAATGATCACTCACATTTTTAAAAGATCTCTCTCTTAATCTCTTTATCTTTCTGTGCATAATTATTGAATTTTCTTTTCATAGTTTTCATCCATAATTTGTACTTGCCAATTGATAGAGATAAAGACCAAAAAGAAAACTAGACCCACACACCCTTTTATTTCGAAGCTTAGCTATATAATATACAACTTAATCATTTAACTTTTATTTATACCACTTTTTCATCATCTTTTCTTTTCTTTTTTTCTCTATTTTCAAGAACTGTGAGAGTGGACCCAAACCATTCAAGAGGGGATAGATCTTGATCTTAGAAACCCTTCAATAATTGTATTTGACTGTTTGTGCACGTGTGGTGTTTGTTTTTGTTTTTTTCCCCTCTAATTTCTCTCAATTTTTCCTCCCTTTTGTTTCTCTTAAAATAATGTTCAAGTACCTTGGGAACCTGAGTGGGAGTGGTTTCTTAGAATAATTTTTCAAAGTAATTTTCTGACTCATAGCTCAAAAATATTTTTATACTGTTCTCATGAAATGAAAACTGTTTGGTAAGTAAAAGTTAAAACAAAAATTATTTTAAAATTAAAAAGATGTTTGAGTATTAAATAATTTTTAACAAGATAATTGTAAGGACAATTTTTAGAAAAAAAACAAATTTATTTGATTTAAAACCATTATTGGTTTTCAGAAACAGAAAAATGAAGTCGCTCTCCCCCAAAAAAAAGAAACGAAAAAATGTAAAAAAAAGTATCCAAACATATTCTTAAGTTAATCATTTTCTCTCTATTAATTACTTTATCAGACATTTATTTATTCCTTTCTTTTCACATTAAACACATTTTCATTTGTTACATTTTATAGTTCCATAATGTTTTGTTATAAATTCTTAATTCTAGTTTAATTTCCTTACGCTAGCTAGAATTAAGGTTTTCTTCTTTATAAATATGATGTTTTATAACATGACATTATTAATAGTTGTAATCATACGTTGTTACTAATATATGTAATCATTCTCTTGATGATTAATGAATTTCGTTAGCCTAAAAACACATTTTCATTTGTTAAGTTTTTTTTTAGACATCTTTTTATTTTTTACCAAAGAAAACAAATTTGATACAATATCTTTTCCATCTTAAATATCAAATTATTTTATTTTTAGGTTTGTTCCTTATTTTAGTATTTCTTCCTAAATTACTTAAATATTAATGTGTTAGGCCTATTAATCATGCGTGAATAAGACTTTCAACAAAATATTCAAATTTTACTAAATTTACCTTAAATAAGCGTTGAATCTTTCGATATTAATGTTAATTGACATGTAAGATAAGTATTACTTCTTAAGTAAAAGTTCAATTTATAGCTGTTAGAGAAGAAATTAGTTAATGGTAGTTATTGTATCTAGTCAGCAATGCTTACATGACAAAGCTGTTATATCAGCTTTATTCACGTGTGCAATCGGTTAGTAGACAATTAGTTTAGTTAGCTAGCTTCTCCTTCTCTCCTTAATGTATTTAATGTAATCTTCCATGTTTTAGCTAACAGTTGATGAAAGTAGGAGAGCAATTCATAAACAAGACCTTGTATTTTGCATTTCTCTTCATGGTATCAGAGCTAAAGTGCTCCTTGTAGATTTTTTCTCGTGATTTCTCTCTACCCTCACATGGCTTCTGATTCCTCAATAGCTCTTGAATCAATAGTCGTTGATTCTTCTTCCCACCCGCTCCTGTAACAGATTCTATTCCATCTTCCTCAGCTCCCACATCATCTTCTCTATCGATCACAAATATGCTTAATCTTCTTCCCAAAAATCTAATTTCAATTACTATCAAGCTCGATCACAATAACTTCATTTTTTGGTGATCTCATATTCTATCCACTGTAAATGCTTATGGTCTATAAGATTACCTTCATGGCACCATTGTTTGCCTAGAAAAATACCTTGTTACTTCTGTCACTACTAATCAAAATTATACTGCTCTCAATAATGCAACAACTTAAGTTGTTCAAGTCCTAAACCCTCAGTTTCTGGTACGAGGTATGATTAGTTTCTACTTAATTGGTTACTATCATCGATTTTTGAATCGATGTTTGGACAAGTAGTGATGTGTGCTACCTCTAATGAAATTTGGCAAGTCCTAAATGTAATCTTTGCCACACAGTCAAAGTCTCGGATCTTGCAACTCAGATTTCAATCGCAAAGTGTCAAGAAAGGAACTCTGAGTACAAATGACTATATACTTAAGATGCGTGCAATAGCTGACAACTTATCAACTTATGGTCAGTTTATCAGTGATAAGGATCTTCTGCTGTACATTCTTGGTGGTCTCAACAGCAAATACGATCCGGTTGTTGTGAATTTAACTTCCAGACATGATGCAATCACTCTCCAAGAAACTTAGTTTATGCTTCATTCTCAAAAGATAAGAACATAAGGAACAAATTCTACTATTATTGATATTGTCAACCCAATAACCAATGTGGCTCATTTTGGTAATCATAGAGGAAGAAATCGTGCAAATCAATCTCAAGTTGTCAATTCTGCACAATGACAATGACAAGGATAAGGCAATTCTAGAGGTGGAAGTGGTAACTTTAAAGGGGGAAGAAACAATCGACGAGGCCATAGATCTTCTTGTCAAATCTGTAAACATCTTGACTACTCAGCTTTCAATTGTCATAATAAATTTGATGTTGAGTTTCAACCTTAGTTCAGGTCAAATTTTACTCAGAATCATGCATCACCTCAAAACTCTTCTATCTCTGGATCTTCAACTTATCTCACAACACATAATTCAGTAGAGGATGAATCTTGGTTCATGGATAATGCAACCACTAACCATGTTACCTTTGATATACATAATCTCTCTATTAAGTCAGATTACAAAGGCAAAGGTAAACTTGCAATGGTAAGTCTCTTGACATTACTCATATTGGTCATTTTATTATTGATACATGCATTGTGTCTTTAACCATTAACCAAATTGTATGTGTTCCTTCAATAACCAAGAACCTACTTAGTGTCTCTTAATTAACTAGAGATAATTACATACTAATAGAGTTTGATTTCCTTTTCTATCTTATCAAAGACAAGATTATGGGGAAGGTTCTTCTGCATGGAACTCTTAAAGATGGTTTGTACCACTTTACATTACCTAAAGCTCATTCCAAGTATAGCCATATTCAATCCTCAATTTTTTTGTCAGTGCATAAATTTGCTTATCATAAACTAGTATCTTTACTTTCTAGTTCTAAAAGTTCTAGCTCAAATAAGTGTAGTTTTCTTACAAATAGTTGCACACCAGACTCTTTTGCTTCATTTTCATACAATCACAGTGTGCTATCTTCCACCTCAGTCAATAATAAAGCCAATATTTGGCATAAACGTCTTGTTCATCCATCCTCCTTAATTCTTAAGCATGTTCTAACTGATATGAATGTGAGCCCTAGTTCTATTTCTCAATTAAGTTTTGTGATGTATGCCAGCATGGAAAGTTACATCAATCCACTTTTCATGTCTCATCTCATCATGCATAAAAAAACTTTTGAACTGATATACTATGATATTTGGGGTCCATCACCTCAACTCTCAAGCATAAGTTTTAAGTATTATATTAGCTTTATTGATGAGTACTCCAGGTTTTGCTGGATTTATCATTTGAAACTAAAGTCAGAAACTAAGCCTATATGTGTTCAATTCATTATTTTTATTGAAAGATTCTTTGATACAAATATCAAATCTATCCAAAATGATTGGGGAGGGGAATATAGAAGCCTACTACCCATCTTAAAACAATTATGTATCTTTTTTGTTTACATCATTGTCCCTATCTACCTCAACAAAATGGAAAAATTGAATGCAAGCATAGACACATAGTAGAAATGGTGCTTACTCTTCTATCTCAGTCTCAATTACCTCTTAAGTATTGGCGGGAGTCCTTTAACATAGCAGTCTATCTAATAAACATGCTACCTACACACTTACTTAATCTCAAATCACCATATGAAGTCATATATAAGTATAAACTATATTACCTTTTGCTAAAAACTTTTGGTTGTTCCTGCTTTCCCCACTTATGCCCATATCATTCACAAAAAATTCAATTTCATACAAATAAATGTATTTTTATAAGGTATAGTGATCATCATAAAGGCAACAAGTGTCTTGAATCTATGTCTAGAAGAGTCTATATAGTAAGAGTGTATCATTCAATGAATCTGAGTTTCCTTTTCATATTTTATGTTTATCTCTATCTTAGACTTCACATAACACACTTACTCACTATTCCTGCTATTCTTTTCCTATACCTGACTTGTCTAGTAAATTAGTGTCAAGTGGTCCATCTTCATCAGTTACTATGACACCTGCAGCTGGATCATCACCACAATCACTTTTGAATCACTCTATCAACCCTCTCATATCATTCAAACTTACCAACTTATCATGTTAATTAATCCATCTACATTCAAAATGACAATATACCTTCGGTATCTGTCTCATCGCCTAAAAGTGATAATTTACCTCCAAGTGACATTACACTTTTGGTATCTGTTTTACTTACATCTTCACTATCCACGATACATGTTCCTACCCATTCTGTGGTAACAAGATCTAAAAATAAAAATTTTAAACCTAAGGCCTTTCTGACTGACACAAGTGAGGTTCATACATAAGCAAAGACTGTTAAGACTGCCTTAGCCAACTCTAAGAGGAAATCTGCCATGCTAGATGAGCTACATGCTCTTAAGAGGAATCATACAGGGACCTTAGTTCCTGCTCAGCCTCACATACATATAGTTGATAATAAATGGGCTTTTAGTCAAGTATAATTCTGATGGATCTCTTAACAAATATAAATCAAGGTTAGTTGTTAAATGATCTTAGCAACAACGCTCAGTGGACTTCTTTGAGATTTTCAGTCCAGTTATTAAACCATCTATCATCAGAATTATTCTCACAGGCTGTCACTTTTAATTAGGATATCCAACATGTTGATGTTAATAATGCATTTCTAAATGGAGATCTGTAAGAAGAGGTATATATATAACATCCTAAAGGTTTTCTTGACAATAAACACCCTTCATATATGTGCAAATTTCACAAAGCTTTATATGGGTTTAAGCAGGCCTTAAGGGCATGGTTTGAGAAACTGAAACATGCTGTAATTCAATTGGGATTCACAAACTATCAGTCCGATACATGCTTGTTCTTTCATGTGAGAGTAAGGCAGGTTATTCTACTCCTTATATATGTTGATGACATTTTAATTACTGACAATAACATATCCAAAAGGTTATTTCTGATTTAAATAGTCAATTTGCTCTCAAAATAATGGGTTCTTTAAAATACTTCTTAGGATTTGAGGCATCTAGAGATCAGTCTAGTATATACCTTACACAATCTAGGTTTGCCTCAGATTTACTACATAAGACTAATATGCAGGACTCAAGGTATTCTGTTACTCCAATGTGCTCTTCAATCAAACTTAGTAAGACCTCAAGTACCTTTTTTTGAAGACCCTACTCTTTACAGAAGCACAATGGAGCCTTACAGTACCTCACCATGTCTAGACTTGATATCTTTTTTTTTGTCAATAAACTAAGTCATATGCAGTCTCTTACTACTGATCATTGGGAAGCTTGCAAAAGAGTTTTAAGATACTTACAAGGTTCTCTTAATTGTGGTTTACACTTTCAACCACAGTTTATTGTATATATTTAGGAGGCAGTCTCATTATATGGAACTCTAAAAAGTAAAGTGTGATAGCTAAATCTAGTGCAGAATCTAAGTATGGCTCTCTCAAGTTGCTATTGAGATGTTTTGGCTGCAATCTCTATTTCATGAACTCTAAATTAAGCTTGATCATTGTCCTACTTTCTGGTGTGATATCGATGCTAGTATTTCTTGCCTCCAACCCTATTTTTCACTCTAGAACCAAACTTATCAAGCTCGATATACATTTTATAAGGGAGAAAGTCCTAGCTAAGCAACTCACTATCAAATATGTCTCAACAGATGCTCAAACTGCTGACATTCTCACAAAACCTTTACCTTAAACCAAGTTTGAACTTCTCAGAAGTAAGCTCAATGTTTTCTCTTGTCAATTTCGCTTGAGGGGGAATGTTAGAGAAGGAATTAGTTAATGGTAGTTATTGTATCTAGTCAGCAATGCTTACATGGCAAAGATGTTATATCAACTTTGTCCACGTGTACAATCTGTTAGTAGACAATTAGTTTAGTTAGCTTGCTTCTCCTCCTCCCCTTAATGTATTTAATGTAATCCTCTATGTTTTAGCTACTAGTTAATGAAAGTAAGAGAGAAATTCAGAAACAATACCTTGTGTTTTACTAAATTTACCTTAAATAAGTGTTGAATCTTTCGATATTAATGTTAATTGACATGTAAGATAAGTATTACTTCTTAAGTGAAAGTTCAATTTATAACCATGCAAAACTTAGTTGGGTGGCAACTCTTCGTGAACTGGCTTACTTGTTGATAAGTGGATCCAGAACTCAAAATGAATAACCTATAAAATCAACACACTGGAACGAGAAAGAAATAGATAGTACGGAGGATAGAGAAAAATGTTAACATTGAGTTGTTTGACATCCAACATGGATAATAATTATTTTAGAAGTCACGGGTTCAAGTTAGAGTCACATTATCATCAATCTCTTGGACGAGAAAATGTTGACTACATAGCAGAATCAGACTCTCCTACGTACCTTTCTCCAACCGAACATGCTAGCCATTTCGAAGCTTTCTTCAATAGAGGCCTTCAACTTCGTGCCTAATCATTCCAAAACCTCACCATTATATACAGTACATTTCATTCAAATAGCCTCTTCTTATGAACTAACGAAGAATATAAAGCAAAAGTAAGTGTGCATAAGTGTGTACCTCCACCAGTCCAAGAATTTTACATTCCTATCATCATTAACACAGCTTCATTTCTATAGAAGATTATTAATTACATATTAGACATATTCATAACTTAGGTTAGATAGCAGGACGCGTTAATCAACTTATATTACTTAACCAAAAACAAGTATATAGGACTTGTGATTGCAAAGCATATAAAATTAACTTTTGCATAGCTGTTCGTATAGCTCATAACCACGAGAACATTTTGATACTCATATGGTACGGAGAATTCAATATTTTTTTCATATAATTTGATGTCATGTATGCAATTTTAAATTTTAAAAATTCACTCATTCTATTTAATTAAAATATACAATATCCGCATGGTAGCGGATGAATACGAGGAATATTAGTGCTCTAAGATAATTGAAAAATCGTTCTATGACTAATGAGTAGTATGGCCATGCATGTTAGCAAATGGCAATGAACAAAAACACTTAATATAGATCATCTCTTGTTAACAGGGATCTGTTATACCGATAGTGTGATATGTGTTAAATAAAAAATATATCAGCTTGAAAATTTGGAAAAAAAAATCAAAATGCTTAAGTTTAAACTGCAATTAAAACAATTTAGAATCTGATTAGATATAAGATAGAGTAACAGTGACAGGCTGGGAAAGATGTCGCTGACCAATCAGTCAATCCCTTTGATGTTATACAAAACCTACGTTTCCAATTCTACCACGTCAGTTTTCTGAACATAACCACGTGTCGGCTGCATCTTGTAGGTCCTCTTTTTTTTTTTCTGTACGTCATAATCACCAAAATTGTATTTTTGGTTTTCTAAACTTTTTCTTGTTTCCAAATGTCTCTGTTTGTCTATTTAATAAGGAAGCTCTCAAATAATTTAAAAAATGGTGATTTAAGTTTGTTTTATTAGTCTTAAAATTGAAATTTATGTCCTTTATAACCTAATTCATAGATAACGAAAGTCATTAATTAAAAACATTTAGGCTATAAACAACACAAATGATTTCTATATTATAAGACAACGAGTTTTAAGGTTTTGGAATTGTAAAATGATTCAATTGTAATGTTTCTAATTATTCGAAAATTTGATTAAAAAAATTAAACTAGAAGGGACAAAATTTGAAATCATAGTAAAGTAGGAGAACGAAAAATTCATTTAATCTTAATTTTTTTGGACCGTTGAATCTCCACATAAATAAATAAAACTTATCAGATAAATAAAATTTAATCACTATCGACCTCTTGAATCATCGTACAGAAAGTAATTTAGTGTTATAATTATTTCCGATAATTATACCATTAGGTATATACTCCTTTTATGGATTAGGGTTCTTCATGTTGGCAGTAAACATGAGAAAGTAATATTCAAACGCTAAGGATAAGTCATAGTATTTAAGGAAATGAATTTGAAATTGTGACAAATAATATTAAATGACATATTAGTATGAATGTATTGAAAAAAGTAATAGTTAAGGTATTTCGAGAAAAAAAAATGCATGAACTTATTTCTAAGTAAATGAAACTAGAATGAGTGTGTATTTTAATGCAAACTACATAAAAATTTGGTGTAACTAGTGGTGGAGCGGGTAATTTATCCAGTGTAGTCACTTTCTCTTACAATGTTTTTTATACTTTACTAATATATACACACGTGTATAACATTAAAACTTAAATTTTATAAATTATAATTGTTATCGACGACTTTTAAATTGTGGACGAACCGATTTATATTAGCAAAAAGGTCGTGAATCCTCTCATATTGTTGATTTTTTACAATTATTTTCTATTGTAGCATATAACTTTTGTGAAAAAATTTGCATAAATAAATCATCTAAATGCCACATACTATCTTAATATATTCATATTTCTCAACAACTATTGAGATTCCTATGAGTAATTCTATCAACAATTAATTTTCTCAACCATAAATAGGGTTCCTATATGAGAGAGATGTCACTGTAACAAGCATTGGCTAAGTTGTCATTAGGAACAAGATCGTAAATAATAAGCTTCTCATCAACTCCCCAATAAAAGAGTAAGTGTTGAATGGAAAATGAGGATCGGAGATTTGGAGAAGAAAGGTTAAGAGGTTAAAATTAAATGATTAAAAGTGAAAAAGAATGGTAGTGAAATTGAAAACAAAATAAAAGGACAAATTAAACATGTTTAACAGTGTGTTTGTTAGTGTTTATGACTATAATTATTTTATACATTGAAATAATAATATTTTTTAGTTTATAATTATGTATTGCATGTTTCTATGATTAAGAAGTATTTGCATATATTTAAAAGTAAGTGTTTATGCGCATGTTAAAACATTTTAAGAAACACTAGAGCGTGTGTTTTATGTAGAAATGCGTTCGTATATAAAAATATGTTTCAAATAAATAATATTTATTAAATACATGTGAGTTAAAATAACATTTTTTAATATCGTATTTTGATAGATGGAAGTGCTTCTGAATGAAACACTTCCAAATTTACCATTAGTGCTGTCGTAATTTAAATTTAGTGTGGCCGTGTGAAACCACTATTTGCACGTGGCTGAGCCACTCGGTGTAATTAACCCAAAATCTAAACCATCAGTATTATTTTAATAGTTTGAATTTATCTAATAAAAACTAACAATTTTATACTGACTTTGGGAGCACTTTGTTTAGAAGAATTTTAGACCTTGTTTGACTGTCAGTATTAGACAGTATTAAAATATTGTCATGTGTTTGGCTAGATAGTCTGTCTGAATTAATTAATACGACTAGAATAAATAATACTCATATTACTATATTAACTAATACGATTTTGATCATTTGAAATTGGCCAGACTAAAAGTAAAAAAATATTTCAAATCCGTCTGTTAATAAAATTAAAAAAATATTTTACTTTTTGAATTTGAATGTGATGACGTCTTGCTAGGATTTTTAGGGTTTGATTTTTCTTTTGATAGGCTAATTTTTTACATATTTATTTAATTTTCACATTTTATTTAATAATTAAATATATCTATTAATATGGTGGAATGTAATATCTACTTGAAAATATGAAAAAAAAATTTTGATCTGAAATGCAAAATAACATGTAGTTTCAGAAATAAATGATGAATGATAGTTTTACAATTCAGTACTAGCATGTCTCAAGTAATGTTCAAGTAGTACAATTTTTAACCGATATAACACCAAACATTAGACTACATTATTTAATCTAGGACAATACAATACAGTCTAATCTGATAGATTTAATACACTACTATTCTAACCGTCAAACGAGACCTTAATGTATTAAATATACTACTTAAAATCACACGAATTTAATAAGTATTGTTGTTTGAAACACGTATTGATAAGTGGATACAGTTCTACAAAATCACATTTTTTAGTGTTTCTTAAAATAATTTTACCTTAATTACATAAATACATTTTAAAATATAGGTAAATGTTTTTTAGAAAAATATATAAAGAACACTAATAAATACACCCTAAATATGAAACATCAAAACTAAACTAAACATTTTAAATCTCACAAACATAATTCTCTAATGTTGCAAGTAACGTGAACATATTGAATTCCAATACCATCTAAACTAAGTAAATGAAATTCATCCCAAGGTCTAATCCTTCGGCTCTCTCAAAAGCTGAAAACCTATATCCCAAATTTTCAGTGCCAAATAAATAAAAGGTTGATGAGAAGATCATCTAAGTGAGGTCCACCAGAATGATCAACACGGTGGATCCCACGGTACCTAGAGAAGGAAAGAGAGAGAGAGACAGAGACTGACAGTCATTTCAGGCCCCCTCATAGAAGAAGTTTTTCAAAGTGACAGCTGGGTGATTTTAACTCAAATGTTGGAAAAAATACGATAATAATTCTCAGTTAGATAAAACTTTGGACAAGATTTTTTCAACAAAATTAGGTGACACTTCAGTAAAATTGATGTTTTATTGACAAGCCATCTTATAAATGAAAACAAGGCCAACCTAAGCACTTTTCATTTGAGCACCAGACTATAATGTAATAAGATATTATTACTAAATTATAGGGGGAGACATCTCTTCCAATGTTAGCTAGAAAATAAGAGAGAGACGTCCATCATGTGATTTACCATATAATTGTCCACGTGTAAGATCTGTCAAGTAATTAATGTACGTAGGTGTGTCGTTTTGTTTGTTTATAATGAGTTTAGGGTTTATGATTTACTTTTAAAGTTTAATGATGTATTCACTCAAACATAAAATTTTACCGGATAATTTAGCTTTAACCCTATGTCTATTAAGTACTAGTACTACAAGTAGTTGCTTTTGAATTTATAGCAATTTATTCAAATTTTTGTTAACTACACTTATCATATATATATATATATATATATGCACCATCACTCTTTTCTTTTTTTGGTTGCAACTATGTGTCAATTCATACATGAATACGCCACTGGACTCACCAAGGATATATGATTTTATATCAACTCAACTTAATGTTATTTATAGCAAACTTAAGGGTCTATTTGACGAAATGAAATATCCTTAACGTTTTCAAGTTTATTCTACACTTGCTCCTTTCTTCATTGCATAGATAGAGAAAATTCTAGTCATCGTCATATGAATGTCTTTGATGTTTACATACAAAAAGAGAATTATACAATTATTACTATGTCAAAGTTGATTTGTAATTCCTAAATGTCCTTTCATTTTAGGAATAACTACACATATTATTAAGCGTCAAAATTGGTTTATAATGAAATTTATTAATTATGAACTTATTGTAGAAATCATCTATTAATATATATGATATTATGATTTGTATAGTTATAGTTATAGATTTGGATAGTTATAGATTACGTTTAATTAATTAATTTTATTGTTATTAACATTAAGTTTACACATATTGTTCATCAATATTGTATTTTGATAGTTGAATGGGGTTATTTTAGGAATTCTAGAATTTTATTAAAAAAAATGTAGTGCTTCGATCCTTCCCCTATAACACTTTTTAAGTGCCAATTCTGTTTTTCTCATAATTAACTGTTATTCTATAAAATTGTTTTTGGAAGTGTCAAAAGCTTTAGGGTGAGTTTAGGAGTATTTTGTTTAAAAGCATTTTATTTACTACAAAATACTATTTTAGCTTACAGTTTTTCACAAGTATTTTTTAATTTACTTGTGTTTTGGTAGTTAAAAGCACTTAAATACACATTGAAATGTTTCATAAAATACTTCAAAAAATATAAAGCAATATGGTAAGAAGTATATGCAACTGCTTTTAACAAATATATGCTTCGAGTAATTATTAACTAAATTAGTGATATTTAATTGAATATATGCTTCGAGTACTTATTAATTAAATTCAGGATATATATAAACACTCTCAAACAGTCTAAATAACAAACTTTTTACTGGAATAATTATTTCTTGTATTCGTTTAGTGAATATAATAGCTTCTTCGACTACTGTAAAAATGATAGTTCTCGTATAAAATTTGTCACACATACAAATACAAGTATTTTAATTAGACTACGACCTAATATATGTAATGAAAAGTATAAGAAACAAATTAAAAATCTAAAGAAAATATAGGAACATAATTGGAACTGAGTGTATAATAGTCGTTGAAGAAGTGAGTGATCTTTTTAGACTATGATTGGATTTTGAAATTTAAAAAGTAAATAAAAAAATGAGAGGAAAAGTAACTGAAACTATAGGACATATAAAATAAATTATTAGTACAGTAAAATTTATTTATATAATTAATTTTCTCAACATATTTTAAAGACTTTCAATAATATAGTGTAAATGATCACGTGAGCTTTGAGGGTTGTTTCCCTCAGGTCACGAGTTCGAATTAAAAGACATGCTATCTTGTGACTTTCAGTCTGAAGATTTATCCCTTAATTTAATCGTTGTGCACTTGCTGAAAATTTCTAGCTGATGACTTGTTCACTTTCAGAATTAATCGGGTAATTACACTCTGGAAATCCGGTGTTAATAAACAAATGTCAATTATTCATTTTTTTTATTTTCCTACTTAATTCCATGATCGAAACACAAGCTTATCAAACTCCCTCTTCACTCAATATTTTCCGGTGAGAAAGTGTCAATAATGGCACCTTTACTTCAACTTAGAATCACATGAGGACTTATTAGATCACTCGAAGTTAAGTATGGAGAGAATGGATAGGAATGAGATGTACGAATTCAATAAAATATAAAAAAATATTTTTGATTGTTTGTGTTATACCATCATGCCTTTCTCAAATTGAACCACTTTGTAATTTAATTTTCAAACATCTATTTTTTTAATCACATTTTTCAACCATCTTATTCTAACCCATATCATAATGTGGTGAGAAAATAGATGAAATATGGATATGGGTATTTCTGTAATAAACAGGAATGTTAGATTTTTTTTTCTTTTTGGTTTTTTAAGAGACAGAAATATTAGATTTACTGCTAGATACAGTAGACAACAAAGCGGTTAATTCCCCCAAACATTGCAGGGCAGTTCTGTTTCGTTAGTGAAATCTAGTCCGTCAATTTCATCTGACGGCTAATACTGCGCGAGACCATGGGACCAAAAGTACAGTCACTGCTAATTACAACTATAAATATGTACGTCAAGAGAAGGTAACCCCGTTAGAAATTAATATGCGTGAATAGCACGAATGAATCCTAAGGACGTAAAGATAAAATTTTCAGAGATATCAATGGTGAAGATTGGAGCGTGTAAAACACGTAGAGTAAATAGGGTGCCGTAGATGACGATATAAATTAAAAAATGTTCAGTGTTTGGGACAGTCTTTGAGTACACGAGCGCCAATGGCAAATGTAAGCAAAGCACCTAAGGACAAGTTTGGCCTCTCTCTCTCTACTATTTTTAAGGGTCAAACTACAAATTAAACGTGAATTGAGATCTCTTTCCCCATACTATTATTAGTTCGTCTAAAGCTATATATATTATTATTAGTTGTTATTTAGAGTTACAAATATGACGTGGACATTTAATGTGATGTAAACTCATGATCTATTTAAGTATATCTGTGAATATTTAATTTACAAAATCAACTCATATTGTTATTAATATACTGTAACTCGTACAATAATAAAAAATTTGAGAATTAAGATTATCGTGTCTCACTTTCTCATGTAAAAGAAAAGAAAGAGAAATTTGATTACAATGTATTTATTAATTGTGCATCAATTATGTAAAGTGCACATAACTTCACTATTGCGTGTTTATTTTTTAATATATTGTACCTATACTTTGTAGTATGTAACATAATATCATATAAATCCCAAAATAGCATATATATATATATGTGTGCGTATTTCTACAAAATTAGGACTGTCTATGTTTTTTATATGTAAAAAGGTAGAGAAATAAATACTTATACATATATAATATATAAACCCTTGGGAGATGTTGCCTTATGGGGCTAGTATGGTACATGTATTAGAGTACTTGAATAGTGAGATACTAAAAACACATTTGAAGTACCTATAGTATATTTGTAGTACCCTATTGTGATTACTTCACATGTGTTGTTGGTTACTCATTGTCAACACGTCAAAGGTACACTCACACACATTTAAAATATTTCGATACGTATCGGTCTGGTTTCGCAGACTTTCCTTTAAACCCTAACTTTTTTGTATGATTTGGAAACATCGTGGGGCTAAGGCAAAAAATGATTAGAGTTAATTCAAGTAACCCAAAAAACAGTACAGTCGAGATAGATATGGACATACCATATCTAATCTAACTATTTTTATATTAAAATATTAGTTTTATTAATTTTTTTATTTTTTATTAATAGATGTGATCTTTTCAGATTTGATTGATCAGATTCAATTTCATCTCTATTGTTGAAAGTCCAATACCGAAAAATCTGGATCCTTAAACTGCTTGGAAAAAGGGAAAGGAAGAAAATTTAAGTTAAAAGAAGTGGGATAAAAATTAATTTATGAGAAAATAAAAATAAAAGTGCATGAAATAGTAATTGAGAGTGCATTATTAATTATAGGTATCACCATAAATTCAGCCATGTGTTTTTTCTTCTTATATCTCAAGTGGATCTTTATTTATGTAATCGTGCCTAGGAGCTTTCAAATAGTCAAAGGGATCAACTACTCTTTCAAATAAAAAATTCAATATTAATTGAAGTGTTAAATAGGGTAATTTTGAGACGCAATTAATTTTACTTCTCTCTCTTTTTTTCAACTTGAAAATTTAAATAATAAGTTAAGGCTCTTCACTCACATTAACGTGTTCATGAATATTAGTCATTTATATTCTTAAAAGTCTAGCCGTTGCTCTTTTACAAAATTATGTGTCAAAGATATATGTACTCGAGTCTTTTAACCAGTATAGAAGGAATAACGCTAAATGATATGAGTCACATTTCAACATACTCTCGTGGATCACAATACACGATAGTTGACTACGTGACATGTACAAAACACACACAAAACTAAATGATATACATTAGTTGAACTATACAACACAAATAAATAAAGGTTAAACAAGTTTGCTGATCTCAAGTTAAAAAGTTCAACTCTTTTTACTCCTTAAAATTTATGTGTTAATGATAAATGTACTAGAACATTTTTATCGGTATAGGGTGGGCTAAGCGAGGGGATGGGCCATATTCCAACATTAACTAAAGAAATAAAACTTTTCATTTAAGAGAAAATAGCGAGATTCTTGAGAGCCAAGCAAATAAACTATCTTTTACTCTTTTTAAACAAGAACTTTAGATCAAATGACATTTCAATAATCTTACCAATTACCTGTTGAATGATCAACATATTTTTTGATTAAATTAGTGGATACGTACGTGTTTCACACGTATTCAATCAATTTAAAATGTACATATATTTTTAAATTAATATTAACGTTGAAATAAATATACCATCATCTCTACAAATTATTATACATCTAAACTAAGAGTGAAATAGTAACAATGATAACTTGTTTATACTATTAAAATTTTAGTGCTATTTGAGTAGTACATAAAATAATTTTATTTTACTAAGTTATCATATTCATAAGAAATATCATATTAATAATTACTTTCTCGTACTTAAAAAATATTAATGTCTTTCTATAAATTTACGTATATGAATTTTCATTAACATAAATATTAAAGAATATTTAATATGTGAATTTATAACTAACAAATCATATATTAATTATAAAAGATCTTGAAATCAATCTACCGATATTCACGTCTCTAATTATTTAAGATTATCAAAACTTTATTTTACTAACTATAAATAAATTATTATTGAATAAAAAATAAAATATTATCAAATGAATTAAATAAAAATAAAAATAAAATATCTAATTTATATTATATTTTAATAGATTTTAAAAATAAAAAAGAGAATAAAAAATTTCTTCCTTTTAAAGCAATTTTAATATAGTATAAATTACAAAATAGATGTTCTTGAATCACCATTATTTAAATAATCCTTCATGATAAAGAAAAGGTTAATTAATTAAGAGATTGAATCGCTAATTAAAGGATAGTGATGGATCAATCGTCCATCACACATACGTGTACCATAAAGCTAGAGAGACAAAGGGAGAGTTATAGAGAGAGAAACAATTATAAAGAAATAAACTAGAGATGGAGAGAGAAAATATTGGAATATAAATTATGTATTAATTGATGCATTCCTTAAATCACGTACTCATGAGCCTCTTAGAGAGACAAAAAACCTGTTTTAGAGCAAGAAAAGTAGTAGAAGACAGAGAGAGAAAGAGATTAATGCAAGTAAACTAAAATTAAATAATGCATATTTATTTATTTATGCTATAAAAGTGAGATTTCTAGAAAGAGAATTAAATTAAGGTTAGAGAGAGAGAGAGTGGATTTTTGTAGAGAGAGAAAATGCTGTTTAGCGAGAGAGATAGGGAAGAAAGTCACATGGCATGTGTGCAACAGCTATGTCCATTCCCTTCCCCCAACTTGAATAAATACCCTCCTCACCTTCCTTACTCCGACTTTTGACCCTCCTTTCTCTCTCCACACACCTCAACCCACTTTCTCTCTCTAAAAAAAAACCTTCTGAGCTATTTTCCCAAGCTTCTGAGCTAATTCTGAGCTTCTCTCTAATGGCGGAATACTTCAAGCTAGCCCTGAATTAAGCTTCAATCACAGAACCATATTTCTTAAAAGGAGGTTACAATGAAACCCTTCGATTGTTTTTCCAAGTATTCTCATCAGCTGCTCTCTGTTCCTCTTCTCTGCTTCACTTTCCTCTGTCTTCTTCAAGCTTCACCAACGCTCTCAGCTTCAGCTATCAGAGAGACCCAACAGCTACTTACCTTCAAGTCTTCACTTCCCAACCCATCAATCCTTCCCAACTGGCTTCCCGACCAAAATCCATGTTCCTTCTCTGGCATTTCTTGCAAAGAATCCAGAGTTTCCGCCATAGACCTTACGTTTCTCCATCTAAGCTCAAATTTCAGCCATGTCTTTTCCTTGCTTACAGCGTTCGAGCGCTTGGAGACTTTGGCTTTATCGTCCACAAATATTACTGGTTCCATTTCTTTACCCGCGGGATCTAAATGCAGCCCCTCTTTATCCTCCATAGATCTATCTCAGAATTCCTTGTTCGGGCCCATCTCGGATGTGCCTTTGTTGGGTATTTGCCCGAGTTTGAAAACTCTCAATCTTTCGTTCAACTATTTGGATTTTGCAGTGAAAGACATGGGCGGAATGAAGGTGGATTTTAGGGTTCTCGATCTTTCGTTCAATAAGATTGTGGGTGTTAACGTGGTTCCATGGATCTTATCCAACGGTTGCGACGAAATGGAGTATTTGGCGTTGAAAGGGAATAAAATCAGCGGCGAGGTTAACTTCTCGGCCTGTAAGAAAATGGAGCATTTGGACATTTCTTCGAACAATTTCACCGCCGCCGTTCCTTCATTAGGCGATTGCTCTGCTTTGGATTACCTTGATATCTCCGGCAACAAATTTTCCGGCGACATTGGTCGTGTTATCTCCGGTTGTGTTCAGCTCAGCTTTCTCAATCTGTCAAGCAACCAGTTTTTCGGTCCAATCCCTTCGTTCTCTTTGAAAAACTTGAGGGTTCTTCTACTTTCGGGTAACCATTTTCATGGCGAGATTCCTGAGCGGATTGCGGATTCATGCTCGACTCTTCTACAGCTCAACCTTTCGTCCAATAATCTGTCAGGTACTGTTCCGGCGGGTCTGGGTTCTTGTTCTTCGCTTCAATATTTGGATATTTCAAGCAACAAATTGTCCGGCGAATTACCCATCTCTACGCTCACTTCAATGGCCAGTCTGAAGGTTCTGTCTCTCTTTAACAACTCATATACCGGCGGGTTGCCGGATTCTTTCTCTCGCCTCACGAAGCTGGAAACTCTGGATCTAAGTTCGAATAACTTAGCCGGGTCGGTTCCGGGTGGGCTTTGCCAAAACCCGAGTAACTCTTTAAAGGAGCTGTTCCTCCAGAACAACCTCTTCACCGGCTATATTCCGGCGACTCTGAGTAACTGCTCTCAGCTCGTTTCGTTGGATTTAAGCTTCAATTTCCTCACGGGAACAATCCCGTCAGCTCTCGGATCTCTCTCGAACCTTCGGAACTTGATGATTTGGCTGAATCAGCTCCACGGAGAAATCCCAAAAGACCTAGGCAGAATCCTTCCGCTCGAGAATCTCATTCTCGATTTCAACGACCTAACCGGATCGATTCCGTCTGGCCTAAGCAACTGCACAAAACTCAACTGGATATCCCTGTCCAACAACCGCCTCACCGGCGAGATCCCGGCTTGGCTTTCCATGATGCCGAGCCTAGCGATTCTCAAACTCAGCAACAACTCGTTCTCCGGCAGCATTCCACCGGAGCTTGGGGACTGCCGGAGCTTAATCTGGTTGGATTTGAACACCAATTTCTTGAGCGGAACAATCCCACCTCAGATGTTCAAGCAATCGGGTAACATCGCCGTCAATTTCATCACCGGAAAATCCTACGCTTACATAAAGAACGACGGGAGTAAGGAGTGCCACGGCGCCGGTAATCTGCTTGAATTCGCAGGGATCAGGCAAGAACAAGTGGATAGAATTTCAACCAAAAGCCCCTGCAATTTCACCAGGGTTTACAGAGGTATAACTCAGCCAGCGTTTAATCATAATGGGTCGATGGTTTTTCTCGATATATCTCACAATATGTTATCTGGTACTATTCCTAAGGAGATTGGGTCTTCAAATTATCTGTATGTTCTGAATTTGGGTCATAATAATCTGTCTGGTTCAATCCCTCAAGAGCTTGGAAATCTTAGGAACCTTAACATTCTTGATCTCTCTAGTAATCACCTTCAAGGGTCAATCCCTCTGTCATTAACGGAGTGCTCGTTGCTTACCGAGATCAACCTGTCCAATAATCAGCTGAGCGGGACCATACCGGAGTCGGGGCAGTTCGAGACTCTCCCGGCATCTGGGTTCTTGAATAATTCCGGGCTTTGTGGCTACCCTTTACCCAAATGCGGGGCTGATTCAGGGTCGGGTTTGGATTCTCAGCACCAGAAGTCTCATAGGAGACAAGCTTCACTTGCAGGGAGTGTAGCCATGGGGTTATTGTTCTCTCTGTTCTGCATATTCGGTTTGATTATTGTAATGATCGAGACGAGGAAGAGACGGAAGAAGAAGGATTCCTCCTCCCCCCTTGACATCTACATTGATAGCCATTCTCAGTCCGGCACGGCCAATGCCTGGAAGCTAACCAGTGCACGTGAAGCGTTGAGCATTAATCTCGCCACCTTTGAAAAACCGCTCCGTAAGCTCACGTTTGCGGACCTTCTCGCTGCCACAAATGGCTTCCACAACGACAGCTTAATCGGGTCTGGCGGGTTTGGAGATGTGTATAAGGCAACATTGAAAGACGGAAGCATCGTAGCGATAAAGAAACTTATACACGTAAGCGGCCAAGGTGATAGGGAATTCACGGCCGAGATGGAAACAATCGGGAAAATCAAACACCGAAATCTGGTGCCCCTCCTTGGATACTGCAAGGTCGGAGAGGAACGTCTACTGGTTTACGAGTATATGAAATATGGAAGCTTAGAAGACGTCTTACATGACCAAAGGAAAGCCGGTATTAAGCTGAACTGGGCTGCAAGGAGAAAAATCGCCATAGGAGCCGCGAGAGGACTCGCGTTTCTCCACCACAATTGCATCCCTCACATCATTCACCGTGACATGAAGTCGAGTAACGTCTTGCTTGATGCGAATTTAGAAGCGAGAGTGTCCGATTTCGGTATGGCAAGGCTAATGAGTGCAATGGACACACATTTAAGTGTTAGTACATTAGCTGGTACTCCTGGTTATGTCCCTCCTGAATACTATCAAAGCTTTAGATGTTCTAATAAGGGAGATGTTTACAGCTACGGGGTCGTTCTCCTCGAGTTATTGACAGGGAAACGGCCTACTGATTCGGCCGATTTCGGTGATAACAATCTAGTAGGGTGGGTGAAACAGCACGCGAAGTTGAGGATAAGTGATGTTTTTGATCGGGAATTGATGAAGGATGACCCAACAGTCGAGATCGAATTGTTGCAACACTTGAAGGTGGCTTGCGCGTGCTTGGACGATCGACCATGGTTACGGCCGACTATGATTCAGGTCATGGCTACGTTTAAAGAAATCCAAGCTGGGTCCGGGATCGGGATCGACTCACAGTCAACGATCTGTACTGATGATGGTTTTAGTGCTGTAGAAATGAGCATAAAAGAAGTACCAGAAGTGATCAAGTAATAGCCAAAAAACCCATGCAAGTTTTCATTCTTTGGAAGAAAGAAGGAAGAGACGAAATTACGAATTTGCCCTTGTATCTCTACCATTTTCATGTACGTAATCTTGTTATTTATACATAAAAGTTTTTGTTTTTGTAATTTGAATTAACTACTTTGTTATTAATCTGTATATAAGCAAGCTTTTTTCAATCAGTTTCTATTTTTATTAAGTTTTCTTTATTTTTATAGGAGAAAAATGGATTTTTGATTATTGGTATGAGAAATAATCCATTTTGAGAACTGTTTTGAGTTTGTGACAGATGGTGACCAAGGGGAGAGAGCAATCTTGGTCTTTTTTGAGGTTTAAATGATTAAGTAATTGATCAAATTTTAAGTGATATGTTAATAATTTATAAGATTATATTTTATTATTTATTAAAATGATTTTACATAATAATTTATAGTGATTGACACATAATTTATTTATTTAAAATTTAATCAATTATCTTGTCAGTGAATAATTACTTCTTACACTCCAAATAATGTTAAGTTATGTCTGGATTTAGAAAATCAAAGAGAAAGAAAATTCATTAATCTTGCAAAATTTAAAGGAAAGAAAAAAAGTTGATGAGAAAAATATGGTTAATTATTTATTTTTAGTGATTTTTATTTCTTTTTAAATTAGCATGATTCTTCAAAATATATTAAAAATAAATAAAATTGTGAATGAAAAGGAAAAATTTGTTGAACTAAAAATTGATGAAGAAGATGAACATATCTTAAGATATGAAACAAAAGGGCAAGAGAGAGATAAATGGCCAATCAACTCTATTCCATTCCAGTTGGCAAAACTGTTGGTAGGGTCCAAGTCTTTATCTGAAAAAATAAATAAATATGATTTCTAATTTAACCATGGTGGCCCCATATTTATTGTTTGTGTTATTGTCATTTTAATACAAGAAACTACCCAATATTTTCTTTTTTATTTTCTAAATATCGAACTGATTTTTCTTTGAATAATCAGATTGATCTGACATTGTTTATCAAGTAGGAGAATAAGAGAAAATTATTAAGCAGCACAAAAAAATATATATAATTTGGACGTGGAACGTGCTTGTACAGAGAGCATAAACTTAAAAAATGAAAATATTTTTATTTTTTAAATTGATCTGAGACGTAAGAAAACGAACCAACGTTGCCCGAAAACAAAACGAGATTACCAACATAATCACAAAAGATGAGGAGAGATAAATAACAAATTAACCTAATAAAGACATCTTAATCGAAACAATGAATAAGGATTAATGATCAAGCCAAAAATTGAACTCAAAGAAAGCTAACTAGCTAATGATATAAAACATATATAGTACATTAGGTTTACGCTAAAGCTTTACCATAAAATTGCACTTTTGTGAGGGATGAGAGATTAATAACGTACTCTCTCATAAGTGAAACATAGGTCACTTTATGATAAGTGAATTTCATTTTTTTATTACTGATAATTCAATATGCAGTAATGAAATAGCTACATTGTTACTATCATTCTTAATAATTTCTCATTTTTATTTGTATCACATCCATCAAAGAAGTAAAACCCTTTTGAATAACATAACAATCTCTCATATATAAGTGAAAACCCTCTTTGCATAGAAATATAACAATCTCTCATTATATATAAGTGAAAACCCTTTTTGCATAGAAATGGATATGCATGCATATATATTTTTTGAAAGATACCTAGATTCAACATCTCACTCTTTTTTTAATAGTATGTATAAAAAACAATGAAATTTTGTCTCTTTTCCATAGACAACATGCATCACACATGCTCGTGACCCAGAAAAATAATTATATATAAGTTCTATTTATTTTATTCATCTTGGAAAATGTGTGCCCTTATTTCAAGCATAAATGTATTAAAAACTAATACATATGTCTTGGTAATATACTTGTTGCATAAGATTTATATTATATATATCAACTTGTTGATGGTTCGAGGTTCCCATCTTGACTTTGGTGACTATCCCAATTACCAATCCTAAAAAGATGGACTTTTGAAATTTTTATTTTAGCTAGTAATGTGGTCACTTGGTGAAAGTGGTCATTGGTAATTAAATGTTAGATAGCTTTGTTTATTAGGACAAACAAATAAAGTGTATGAACAAAGTTATAAGTGTAAGGAAATTGGATAAGATAATTCAAATTCATATAGTAATTTATGACGTCAAAAAACACAAATTTTGTCTATGAATCGATTTAAAAAAAGAAAAGAAATTGTATTAAAGTAATAATTGTATATCCCCAATATGATATGTAATATCAGTAAACATGTAATTATCCTAGTGCAACAATCCTCGAAACTATTAAGTCTCATTAAAACATGGAAGAAAACTATAGGTCAATGTGAGATAATTTCTTGATTCGTTCAAATAAACTAACCCTTTACTGAGTTGGTTTGTCATTCATTCAAAGATGGATTGTGCACAACAAAGATTTCCTACAATCTAAAAAGTTATAGATCGGAACCTCGAAAACTTGAAGTATAGGAAAATCACAAAAATATATATGCTAAAAGAGAAAAATAAACAAAATCACCACAAATTTAAATCTTATTGTAGTAAAATCATCACTTGTTTAGTAAGCATGTCAGTAGGATTATCATTAGTGTGAATTTTTCCACCTGGATCTTACCTCCATGTATTACTTCTCTGATAAAATAAAATTTAATTTCTATGTGCTTTGTACTCTCATGGAATATCTGATTTTTCCTTAAGTATATTGTGCTTTGATTATCACAAAACACTTTTACCTTTGTAGTTCTATTCCAAATTCACCAGTCAACTCTTGCAGCCACAGAGCTTCCTTTATAGCTTCTGTTAAAGCTATGTATACTTCCTTTGTTGTTGAAATAGCTACAACAGGTTGCAAGTTGGCCTTCCAACTTACTACGCATCCAAACAATTTGAAAATAAAACGAGTGAGAAACCTTCTTTTGTCTAGATCTCCAATATAATCAGAATCTACCAAGTCAACTGACCTTCACTATCTTCTTGAAGTTTCTGGTATACTAAACTATAAGAACTTGTTCCTCTCAGATACTTAAAGACCGACTTCACTGCTTACCAATGACTATTACTAGGTTTAGCCTTAAATCTATTGACTAGGCTAGATGCATAAGCAAAATCTGGTTAAAATTCTAATATTTGAGATGGATAGATAAGGGAAATTTCAAAGGGAATGATATAATTTGAAAATAAAAAACAGCTAGCGAAACATGAACCGGGTGAAAAATGAAGAATTAACAGCTAGGATTTGTTCCTTTTGGTTTTTTGTTTGTAAAGTTCTCCTTTTCTTTCTTTGTGTTTGTTTCTTAAGAGATTTCCTAGGTTGTTTGTTTTCCACATTGAATTTTGAAATTAACTAGGTGAATAACATGCATAATCTCCTTTTAGAAACTGCCATTTAGATTGTAATTACCTTTCTCTCGGGAATTGTTCTTGAAGTTTCTGGTATACTAAACTATAAGAACTTGTTCCTCTCAGATACTTAAAGACCGACTTCACTACTTGCCAATGACTATTACTAGGTTTAGCCTTAAATCTATTGACTAGGCTAGATGCATAAGCAAAATTTGGTTAAAATTCTAATATTTGAGATGGATAGATAAGGGGAATTTCAAAGGGAATGATATAATTTGAAAACAAAAAACAGCTAGCGAAACATGAACTGGGTGAAAAATGAAGAATTAACAGCTAGGATTTGTTCCTTTTGTTTTTTTTGTAAAGTTCTCTTTTTTCTTTCTGTGTGTTTGTTTATTAAGAGATTTCCTAGGTTGTTTGTTTCCCACATTGAATTTTGAAATCAACTGGGTGAATAACCTGCACAATCTCCTTTTAGAAACTGCCCTTTAGATTGTAATTGCCATTCTCTCGAGAATTATTCTAAGTCTAACTAGTAATAGAAGTGAATCAAATGGCATCTGAACTGATAATTGTAAAATATAAAGATGTATTGATAGTCCGGCAAATATTTTAACTCTATATCATTCTAACTTTTAATCACGGTATCCTTTTATAAAAGTTAAACAAGGAATAACAAAATTCACAGTAATCACACTATCCTTTTCTAAAAAGTGAAACAAGGAATAACAAATTTCACAGTATGAGAATATGAAAGATGCCTCAAGTTTATAACAAGTTTCAATCGATGAGACCGTAAATGCGTCTAAAGCTCATATGCTAAGGAAACAATTTGGACCAATATAAAGGAATCTACCAACCAAATATAAAGGAAAGTAAAAAGAATTATTATATCGTAAAACAATATCTTATACTATTACTAACTTATCCTAACCTAAAAAGAAGACTTTCATTTCTGTTATTAAATCATGCGCGATTATAAAATTACTTTTCAACATCCATAAAGTATATACCGACAAAAAAGAAACATCCATAAAGTATACAAGCACAAGATAGGGTGGACCATAATTCCTTCTTCTCCAAGAGGGTTCCGAGAAAGATCAAGAGTTTTTAATACAATATTTGATTGAAGAACACCATCAAATGCCTTTATTTCCCTCCATTGTTATTCCATTTGTAGCAAAACTTACTTCCTATATAGTATGAAACATGAGAGTTTATATCGACTATCTCACTAAATCTAACAATAACACTAATTTGCCTCAAATGTTGCATTGGGGACGAAAAGAAAAAGAATTGGCCAAATGATCATAAATAAAACCCTTAAGTTACGAGCATAGTGGTCATAAGTCCAAACATGTATTGGAAGCAGAAAAGGAGAAGTTACAAAGAAACCTATAACCTCTTTGTATCCTAAACTCTCAGCAAGAAAAAATAATCCTTCATTTCCTGCAAAAAAACCATCCCAGCCAACAGATATCACCCCAAAAGGCATAAAACACTGGGATCAGAGTAAATAATTAGTAGAATCAATCCAAGAAGGTTTGGCAGATTCATCAATTAACATTATTATTAAACCCAGGATGCTAAATAATAAACTTACATGGTTATAAAGGTGCTAAACTAGCCCCAACCTTTCCCATGAGCAGGTAAAATCTTGGCACAACCTGAATTATGCCTTAATTTTGTTGCCTGTTGGAGTATTAAATTTCCAACAAAAAACACGGTGAATGCATGCTCGATGGAAAAACATCTCTATAACTATTGAACTCTTTGAGAAATGAGAACCATATGAAAGGTTAAATGTTATATAGAATAAGGCAGCTGAAACACTTAACTTGGCCCTAGATCCTGAATCCTGAGACTAGTATTTTTAATCGAAAAACAGTTTGAATCTGTGGGTTACTTCGGAATATGAAAATTCGATAAATAAACCTTAATGAGAATGATAGGAAGAATGATACAATATTTCAAAACAAATTCGAATACTTGAGCAAACATCAAGAAATTACCTTAATACCAAGATTCATGTACCGAAATTGGCAGTCAACAACTTCATTTTCTTCAATCTCTAAGCAATCCAAATTACAGATTTGGGGAAGGATAAGATTAAACTTAAAATTCCTATAATTACAATTCCTAAATCAGTAAAATTAAATTTAAAATCTACAATTACAAACCCTAAATTAGTAAAATCAAACTTAAACTCTACAACTAAATAAGTAAAATCAAACTCAAACTCTACAACTACAAACCCTAAATCAGAAAAATCAAACTTAGACAGAGTCACAAAGAGAGATGAAGAGACTTTGTGAGAGACGAAGATGAAACAAATGGGTTTGGAGACGAGTCAATTCAGAGAGGAAGAGAGAAACAGAAACAGAAAGGAAAAGTGAGATCACTAACGAAGATGATGACTTGCTACAATCTAAAGAAGCCGACCAAGAGGCTGCCATTAGAGAGAACCAAAGAAAAATAGAGGACGAGGAGCAAGAATCAAAGAGAGAGAGAAACGAATCAGAAAGAAGAAATGAAAAACTGTCAAACGCAGGTCGTAAGGACGGAAGGAAGAAGAAAGGAGAAGTAAGAAAGGAAGAAGGAGAAAGAAAAATAAAGAAATGGAAGAGGACATGAGGGATTAAACGAGTTTTAGGTTTCATCTATTGTGACGAAAACAATAGTTAGTCGGTAAAAGTCCTACTTTTACCGACCAACATATAATATGGTCGTAAAAAGTCACACTTTTAATGACAAACAGATAATTTCATCGCAAAAATTATGACTTTTACCGACCAAATTTGATTTTTTGTCGGCAAAAGCCTGAGAAAAATTTTCCGCGCCCTCTCTTCCGTTCCCAGGTAAAGTATGTGGGTCTTTAGTGGCCAACAAAAGTTTTAGTCGCCAAAGAAGGATTTTAGCCACAAAATTAATTTCATGGCTAAAAGTTTTGGTGGCTAAAAGTGATTTTTGTTGTAGTGTATGAATAATTGGTTAATTATTTCAAAGAATGGGTTCAATATTTGTCATGCTAAAGTTTCAAATGGACTGTATATGCTTAAACTGACTGAACATGCGTTAAATAATTCTGAGTTGTTTAAAGTAGTAAATCCTAAAAGAAAAAAACGATAAAAACTTTCTCATAATGATGATGACACGTATCTATTGCATCTTAGGTTGGGACATATTAGTCTAGATAGATTAAACAGATTAATAAAGCATGATGCTTTGAGAGAACTATAAATTGAGACTCTTCCTGTTTGTGAATCTTGTCTAGAGGAAAAATGATCAAAAGACCTTTCACAGGAAAGGGCCAAAGAACTAAGTAACCACTTGAGCTAGTACATAGTGATGTCTGTGGACTGATCAATGTACAAACTAGAGGTGGGTATAAGTATGGTGTCACTTTTATTGGTGATTACTCTAGATATGGTTATACTTACGTGATACATATAAAGTTTGAAACTTTTGGAAAGTTTAAGGATTTCAAAGCTGAAGCTAAAAAACAATTAGGTAAATCATTGAAAACACTTCGATCAAATCAATGTGGTGAATACTTGGATTTAGAATTCAAGGATTACATGCTGGAATATGGCATTCTATCCCAACTCACACAACACTTGGAATGCCACAGTAAAATGGTGTTCCAAAAAAAAAAAGAAACCGAACCCTATTGGATATGGTTAGTTCTATGTTAAGATACTCATCACTACCATTCATATTTTGGGAATATGCACTTCAAACAACAACTTACATTTTGAATGTAATGTTTTCTAAGCCTATGAGCCAGACACCTTTAAAGTTATGGAATGGTTCTAAACCGAGTTCACGTCATTTTTGTATATGGGGGTGTCCAACTCACGTTCTTAGATCCAAAACTGAAAAATTAGACTTAAGGTCTGAAGTGTGTATATTTATTGGATATGCTCAAGAGACTAGAGGTGAGTGCTTTTATAGTCACAAGGATCAAAATGTGTTTGTATCGAAAAATACCACATTCCTTGAACACGACTATATGAAAAACTACAAACCTCGAAGCAAAGTAGTTTTCAAAGAATTAGCATCTGATAAGATCAGACCACCTTCATCATTAAGCGATAAATGATAAACCACCATTCTTGTTCAGGAAACCCCGATGCAACGTCGTAACGGGAGGGTTCTAAGACAACATATTCGCTATGAACTAGAGGCACATGTCCTAGTGTCTGACATTGATAAGGATGATACATTAACCTTTAAAGATGCGATGAATGATCCTAAAAAGGAGAAATGACAAGATTCCATGAACCAGGAAATGAAATCGATGTATTCTAATTCCGTCTGAGAATTTTTAGATCCACTTGAAGATGTCAGGCCCACTGGATGTAAATGGATTTTAAAGAAGAAAAGAGGTGCAGGTGAAAAAATTGAGACTTTCAAGGCACGACTGGTAGCCAAAGGCTATACACAAAGGGAATGAGTCAATTATGAAGAGACATTCTCTCTCGTTGCCATGCTAAAATCCATACGCATCTTTTTATCCATAAAGACTAGTTTAGACTATGAAATATGACAAATGGATGTCAAGACAACTTTTCTGAATGACTCTCTTGAAGAAAGCATCTATTTGATGTAACTAGAAGGGTTCATGAAAAATGGGCAAGATTAGAAAGTATGCAAGTTGCTTGAATCTATTTATGGATTGAAGCAAGTATCTAGATCTTAGAATCTTACCTTTGTTGAAATTATTAAATCATATGGCTTCGAGTAAAATGTTGACAACTTGTATTTATAAATACTTCAAAGATAAGACAATGATTTTCTTAATTCTTTATATAGAAGATATTCTACTCATTCGGAATGATGTAGAAACTTTATCGAAAGTAAAGAAGTGGTTAGCTGAGAAATTCTAAATGAAAGATTTTAGAGACGCGAGCTATGTTCTAGGCATCCCAATACTATAAGATAGAAAAAACATGTTCTTGGCACTTTCTCAGACATCTTATATTAATAAGGTACTAGAGAGAATCTCTATGGAGAATTTCAAGAAATGTCAACTACTGGAAAATTTCAAGAAATGTCAACTACTGACGAAACATGAAATTGTTCTCTCTAAGGAGAAATGTCCTAAGACACCTCAGAAGGAATAAGATATGAAAAATGTTCCTTATGCTTCAGCTCTTGGTAGTCTCATGTATGCAATGTTGTGTACGAGACCAGACATATGTTATAAACTAGGAATTTCTAGTCGTTATCAATCAGATCCTGGTTTAGAATATTGGATTGTAGTAAAACACATTCTCAAGAAATTATTTGCTTGTTAATTCAGGTGAAAACTTGAACCCCACTGGATATACTGATTCTGAATTAGATAAAGATGGTCAAAAGTTGATGTCTAGATCGTACACCGAGGTGATCTGACTGTTATGGAGATAACGTTGGATTAGAACATGTCGACCCATTTACCAAGACACTTCTTTCGAAGTCATTTGAGGGTCATATGTGAAATATGAGGTTGAGAGAGATGCCACATTTACTTTAGGGTAAGTGGGAGATTGTTGGATATAGTGCACTCAAAGCATATGTTCAAACATTTTTAATATGAAATTAATGAAATTATATTTTTCTTATAATTTTTATTTTAAATTATTGTTGAATAATTTATGTTAATATCTTAAAATTCCATATTTATTAACGAGACTATGATCTTGTATAAGTACGAGATGATTAAGGTCATAGATAATGAATAAAATTGTCAGCAACATATTAAAGTATGGATTTTTAATGAATGGTTGCTAGTACGATTTACTACGCATTATGAATGCATGTGACCTAGATCTGGATCATTGATATGGATATACATTTTAATGAATGTACTTTATATAATAAGATTATATGACAGGACTGATGTGGATTAATATCTATATTAACTTACTGTTTATCATAAAAATTTAATACACATCAATCTGATGATCATATGTAGATCAGTCTGAATCCTAAGTAGTCATGAACTCCTATGCATGTCTACTGGATCTTTTGATTTACTCGTTAAGGTTTGTCTCTAAAACAGGCTAATGACTTTTGTTTTGGAGATTCGGTGATTTTTATGACTGAGAACATGAGCTTACAAGATTTGAAATCCAAGCTGTCTTAACGGGCAGTATATTATTTCCCTTAAGTGTTAATTCTAAAATTGAACGGTTCTTGAGCTCAAATTTATAATACGATTATAAATTAGCCATTCACTAGTGAATTAATGGTACTTAAGGATAAAAAAGAAATTAGAAGGGTAAAATGGTAATTTTGACCATCTCTAATTTAGGAACCAATAATTGGAGAACATAACTGCATGAAATGATTATATCAATGGATTACACGAGAATACTCTGTATATACATTTTGTAATCTGTAAGAGTGCAATTCCATATTTATAGTGGAGTAATAATAAAATTAATAAAAATATTATTTAATTAAAGATTTTAATTAATAATCTAGTTTAATGGAGCTTAGAATTATAGGTCCATGGTCACTAAGTCACCTCTGTACTACACGGTTTAGGGTGTGAATATTTTAGGATATGAGAAAATGACTGACTTGCAAAATGAATAATATTTTAGGGCCAACTATATAATTATATATGATTAATTAATTAAAAATTAATTAATTAAATTATTTAATGTAATTTTTGGAAGTTTCATTAGATAATAATATCGATTAATTTTGTGTTAATCGATAAGTGAAATAAAATATCCAATTTATGATATTAGACAATGTTTAATAATTATGAGATAATAATTCAAAAATTGAATCAACTAAATATGTCATTTGAACTAACATGTAAGCTATTTGATAGAGATGAATAGATAAGTTAATTTAAAATTAACTAATATCTTGATATTTATCTTATTAAAATAAATAATAAATTTATAGAAATTGTCACGTGGTATGTTGGACTCCCACATGTCAATTACTAATTTTGAATTAAATTATTTAATGTAATTTTTGGAAGTTTCATTAAATAATAATATAGATTAATTTTGTGTTAATCGATAAGTGAGATAAAATATCTAATTTATGATATTAGATAATTTTTAATAATTATGAGATAATAATTCAAAAAATGAATCAACTAAATTTGTCGTTTGAACTAACAGGTAAGCTAGTTGATAGAGATGATTAGATAAGTTAATTTAAAATTAACTAATATCTTGATATTTATCTTATTAAAATAAATAATAAATTTATAGAAATTGTCACATGGTATGTTGGACTGCCACATGTCAATTACTAATTTTGAATCAGAGATTGACATGGACTACTGTAGTGGCACGTGGCACTACAGTGGAACGTGGCACACTGTGAGTCCTCACGGCACACTGCAGTGCCGTATGTCACTATAGAGTTTTACAATTACAGTTGATCCCACTTCAATTGTACATTTGTAATTAATTTTTTATTTTATGTAAATCCCTAAAAAATCTGATATGTCATTATCTAGAAAATATATTGATATTATTCTATTGGTTTAAGTGTGCTAAGAACATATTTGCAATCAGGGGTGAAACTCTATGAGATTAAAAATTAATAAAAACCTCTATGAAGAACTTTTTATATTTTTCGACCAGAGTTTAATCCATAAATTAATCCTTCTCGAATTTTTGTTCTCCTGTGTTGAGTATATCTAGAGATATAAAAATGTTCTTGATATATTCTATGTGACCACACACGCCTAGTTGTATGAGAATTGACTTAGAAGATCGTGGTGTGGATCTCGAAGTCTATTATTTGTGGGATAGCAAGATCATTGTCTTGCAAAGACGCTTGATTGGACTACAAGTGGTATATTATATATCCATGTACGTTTTTGATTTAATATATAAATATATAATGGATCCGATTCGAAAAATTATTTTTCAATTAATCCTTGATATATTTTCGACAAGAGTTTAATCCACAAATTAATCCTTATCAAAAATTTCTCTCATGTGCTAAGTACATCTAGAGATAGAAAAATGTTCTTGATATATTCTATCTGATCACACACGCCTAGTTGTATGAGAATTTCTTAGAAGATCGCGGGGTGAATCTTGAAGTCTATTATTTGTGGGATAGCATGATCATTGAATTGCAAAGACGCTTGATTAGACTACAAGAGATATATTATATATCCATGTACGTTTTTGATTTAATATATAAATATATAATGGATCCGATTCGAAAAAAGTAGTTTTCAATTAAAAAGTTTTCATCTTTGGGATCTCTGACGATGCGATCGTTTATCATTTTATAAATTTTTTAAAAAACACCCCATGTCTTCCGTCGCGCATCGCTGCGGATTCTAACAAATTGGACCAATTAGGCACTTCTTTCGGTGGGCTAATGACCTTTTGCTTGTGGTTATCCGAGCTTGCTTCGCACATCTTATTCTCGCTATTGCATGAGCTCGGGCCTGTGTAACCCAAGCTACCTTAAAACTGACCAGGTGAGGTCAGTTCTTCTTCTTTAAAACTTTTCTCCGTCATGAGCTATTAAATATTGCGTACATATGTCGTTGCATCATTGGTGATAAAAAAAACTCCCATAACAGTTGCCCCCAGTTGAGGACTTGGGTGACTTCATCTATTCAGGTCTGAAGACTTCATTGTCTGAGCTCTCGAGCTAATTATTTTTGTCGCGACTTGTTCATTGCGCCTGCGTCGCCTTACCCTCTACGATATTTAACGCCATTAGTCTTTCAAGACTAGACGCATTAAGGGCGTGTGGATTCGGGTGAAGGAGCCTGACTTCTTATCGCTTCACGTTGTTTCATCCCTGCAGCTGATTGGATGATGTTTGCTCTCCTGAGATCCTCTTGTTCATATGTGAAACGGCAACTTACTAGTCGTAGGATGGCCCCAACGATTGCCATCATGTCCCTTTTAAATCCCCACATTAAATGAGCGGTTTTATTTTAGGTTTATAAATAGGCAAGTTTCTTTTCCTTTTCCTTCATCCTTCGCTGTCCTTTCAGAGTTGAAATCTTCATTCTGGCTGCTAATCCTTCTTTCTCCCTTGTGGAAATTATGATTCTTCCCCTTTCCTTTGGGGGCCGATTTTGTTTTGTAGGAACTTTTTTGAGATCCTTTCTAGCTTTCCTTCCCACAGTCGCCGTTTCCTTTTCTGTCATATTTTAAATGTTGTGCCTCAAAGTCGTCGATGCTCCCTTCACAGTGATTTTCCTGCCATCGATAAGCATGTTCGATGAATCCTTTGTTTGCGTTGGCTACCCGCCCTCGGTGATAAAGACTTTACCGTTAACAAGGGCTTGTAATTTGAGAGGTAGCCTTAATTCCCGTTCCATAATGGAACAACTTTACTAGCCGCGACACGCTCCCATACTTTATCACCTCTGTCCTTTCAGACCCCAAGCTGCTTATCGTAGAATGCTTCTATGGAATCCCTCACAACTATATTCTTCGGGATTGTCTTGATCCATGGGATAGTATTCCCTTTCCTTGTTCACCTTGTGGGAGAAGTTAAGGTTTTTTCCGTCCTCAGCTCAGAAATTGGCTGCTGCCTGTGGTTTGAAAAGTACTTCTATCTTGACTTGGCACGATCCTCAAGGGCAGCTCAACCAGAGACCACAAAAGAATTCGTAAGCCTTAGAGATCTTGTGATCACCAGCCCGACGTGGGGGGATAGTCTTTTACTTTTTAAGTTAGCCTAGGAGGGGTTCAACTCCTTTAACTGAAGAGATTTTTGTAATTACTTGTACATGTAGTCCTCTATTTTTTAATGAAAATAAACTTCGTTTGTCTCTAGCTCCTTTATTAATATCTACTTTTTACGTATTTCATGTCTCGTACATACCTCAAGTAGGTAGAGTTGTCTTTCCCTAATCGAGCTTGAAGTTGGTGTGGTCGAGGCCTTTATCCTGAGCGGCGTGGTTGTTCCAATTACTATGCCGGACATTATATTTCTACTTAACTTTTTCTCACCTGAGCTTATGATCCTTAGTTGGAGTGGGTCTTAATGGGCCTTAATATGTTTAGTTGTCTTGATCTTATTCACATTGCCCCTTTGTAGGTCGGGGGTCATGTAGACATGTTGCAACCTTTATGAAGCCGTGTTCCCATCTGTGAGGTCTTGTCAGGCGAACCTTCCTGCTTTAGGGATATCCTTTTGACACTGTTTAACATGCCCTTTCCTACTTTGGCTTTTTCTTAATATGGTGATTTAGAAAGGAAGTTGAATTCCTTTTGTTTTTAGCCAGATGACCTTTCCTTTTTCACCTATCCAGACGCTCTTGCTCTGGATAAATCAGTGAAGTGCTCTTTAGAGGGCTTTATCCTTGTCTTTTGAGCTATAGTGCCTAATAGATATCCTTTTTGCTTGGTGTCGATATTACCTTGGCTAAGGATTTCCCTTAACCATGTCAGACGCGCATGAGTGCTCGATGGTCACCACTTTCCTTGGTCTAGCCACGCGTGCTTACTCTGACTAGATCATTGATCCCACATACGAGCTGAGTTGGTCGGGAGATGTCACTTGTCGATATTTAGCCAGGCATGCCTGCTCTGGCTAGATCCTTGGTCCCATCTAGGAGTTGAGGTACTCGGCAGACATCACTTGTCGATATCTAGCCAGGCGTGCCTGCTTTGGCTAGACCCTTGAATCCCATCTGCAAGAATGAGTGCATGACAAAAATAACTTTTTATCTTGATGTATAGTCAGGTGTGCCTTCTCTAGCTTGACAAAAATTACGCGCATGAGTGCTCGACATACATCATTTTTGTCTTGATGTTTAGCCAGACATGCCTGTTCTAGCTAGACCCTAGAAACCCGTCTGTGAGCCTGAGTGCTCGATAGACATTACTTTTTATCTTGATGTCTAGCCAGACGTGTCTGCTCTAGCTAGACACTTGAATCCCGTATGCGAGCATGAGTGCTTGCCAAATATCACTTTTTATCTTGATGTTTAATCAGGCGTGCCTACTCTGACTAGACCCTTGAATCCCGTCTACGAGTATGAGTGCTCGACAAATATAACTTTTTATCTTGATGTCTAGACAAACATGCCTACTCTAGCTAGACCCTTGAATCCCGTCTGCGAGCATGAGTGATCGACATACATCACCTTTTGTCTTGATGTCTAGCCTAACATGCCTGCTCAAGCTAGACCCTTAAAACCCATTTGCGAGCATGAGTACTCGACAAATATCACTTTTTATCTTGATGTCTAGCTAGGTGTGCCTGTTCTGGCTAGACCTTGAATCCCATATGTTGAGTGCTCGACATACACCAATTTTTATCTAGCTGTCTAGTCAGGCGTGCCTGCTCTAGCTAGACCCTTGAATCCCGTCTATGAGCATGGGTGATCGGTAGACTGGTGAGCTACACATCACCAATCATCACTTTTTGTTTAATCTTGACTGATGAGCTATAACACATCACTAACTATCACTTTTTGTTTAATATCGACTGTAAGGTTAGAGCACATCACCGGTAATCAATTTTTGTTTAATCCCAACTAGTTGACTAGAGCACGTCACCAGTCATCACTTTTTGTTTAATTCAGACTGGTGGACTAGAGCAGCTCACCAGTCATCATTTTTTGTTTAATCCTGACTGGTGGGTTAGAGTACCTCACTAATCATCACTTTTTGACCTTCGTCGCGTGTCATAGAAAGATCAGTCCTTGGAGACTTGTCGGATAGCTAGAAAATGTTGAAATTATATCCATAAAATAGGGTGTAATAACTATTTATGAGTATTTCATTATTTATATAATATTTTGATATTCCTTCCACGAACCGTTCGTGGTTCAATGGTTCTTCTTCAAAACTTTAAAACTCAATCCAACAATTGGGTTCTATATTATTTATATTTAGATTAACACGTATGTATCAATGGATGTTCAGATATTGGCATATAATTGTTTATGGTAAATTAGAAATTATTTTAAATGTGCTTTATGAATGAATCTCTAACTATTGGCTCTAGGAATTTTCTTTTTCAATTTTAGAATTGATGTACGTCGAATTTGAGGTATATAATTTTGTGTAATTTATATTTTTTTACAAAGGTTGTATTTTTAAATTCTATGTAATCCGTCGCCGCCTTGAAAAGTCACCCTAAAAAACCACCGCCATCATTGGTCGCTATCGCTGCTGCCGTGTCGCCGCCTCCTGCTGCTTGCCTCCATGCCTTGCCTAGTTGGTTACCTAATTGGGTTTTGGAAACCTAAGGGTTTTGGAAACCTATGGATTTAGGAAACCATTGGGGTTTCAGAAACTTTTGAGTTTTGGAAACCTACGGATTTAAGAATACATTGGGTTTTGGAAACTTTAGGGTTTGGGAAACCTTGAGGTTTTGAAACATTTTGAGTTTAGGAAATCTTAGGATTTTTCCCAATCGAGTCCTAAAAATTATTTTTATTTAATTCGGTAATTTTTTGACACTAATTAATTGATATTTATTTTATAAATTGTTCTTAAAAATAAATCAATTGATTTAGTTACTTGGTAATTGATTTATCAAGTAAAAATTGTTGGAAAATTAATTTTTAAATTGAAAATTGATTTTTAAAATGGGACCGGGCTGTTGTAAAGAGTTACAAAGTGGTGGGATTTCTTGAAGGGAATGAGCAAATTACAGACGCCATAGAGATTAGTTTATAAATTACTTGTAATTTATTTATTATTATTTTATGGATTGTAATTAGAAATGAGCCAATAGGAAGGTTGATTTTGAATGGATGATTTATTATTAATCTCGTATCATCGTATAACATGTCATATAGAATTAGGGATTTGTTAATAGCAAAATGTCATGTAGCATGGACATGCATCATTGTAATTTATTTTATAATGAGTTATAATTTAAAAACAATGCGAATTTTATAAAAGTTATAAATTTTAAATTGGGATTTAAATTTATAATTTTTAAACATGTTTTTCAAATTAATAAAGAGTTATGTTTTTGAAAAAAAACCAAAAGTCCATTTTTTCCAAAATTTAAGTGGGAAGGTCGTTTATGTTGAAACATTCCCAAGGTCCCTAACGCAAACTTGATAGAGCCGCTCTCGTGGTCCTCTCTTTAGTGGAAAAAACTTGAGAATCGTGTTGTTTTGAGTCGTCGAGTCGCTAAAGAAGCTAAGACTTGTAAGGGAAGTGGTGAGGCAAGACCGTTCCTAGACGATTGTTAGTTCATAGAAATCTTTAAAGTCAATGCACTGGTTAAACAATTAGACTGGAGTACATTCGAATCCATCATAGGGGCTAGTCAATGGGGTTAAGGTGATCAAAATCATTGGTGGTTGGTTAAGCTAGATGTAGTGACATCTTGAGAAGCGTTAACCAAACGAGAGGAGTCTCGATGCGATAAGAGGTAGCTTGAGCGTTGTCCTTAGATGAGACAAGCTATCGTTGTTGATCGTAACATCATGTAAAAAAGAGTTTTTATTAGATTTTTAAATATTTAAGTATTTACATAATGCATCATACTTTTCGAAATAATTAAGTATTTATTTACACCGTGGTTTTTTCCTTTTCAGTAATCATGTCGATATCCCCTCTCTCAATTATCTTAAATGCGAACAAACTTACTGGTGAAAAGCACAAGTTTGTGCTCACCATCCCTTGAGCCTATTGCTGAATCGACTCAAGTGAAAAATGATGCTTATGCTTCTTGGCCGCGTTCTGATGAGATCGTCAGATGTTACATCTTGGCTTCTATTGGTAATGTGTTGCAACAACAACATCAGAATATGGAAACTACCGCTGATATGATGTTGAACATCACCGAAATGTTTGGAGATTATGGTTGTCAAGCTAAACATGCTACTTTGTGAGACTTTATGAACTGCAGGATGAAACCTAGAACTCCTGTCAAGTAACATATGATGCTGGTCATTATTTATCTGAATGAGATGGAGATCATGAATACTAAGGTGGATGGTGATACACAAGTTGATATGATCATTGAGACTCTGCCTTACACTTTTGAGAACTTCAAATTTAATTATTCGATGAATAAGTTGAGGTACTCACTTCCTGAGCTGATGAAGGAACTGCAGGCTACTGAGACCCTATTTCTAAAGGGCAAGAGGAAGACTGAAGAGACAAACTTTACTTAAATCAAGCATTCCACCTCTCAAGCAAAAGAGAAACACAGGAGTGGTCCGAAGAAGGCTAAGAAACAGAACTCGAAAGCTACAAAAGATAAGGGCACTACAAAAATGGACAAGTCGAATGACAAGTGTCATCATTGTGTACTATACCCAGACTATCTCAAGGATTTGAGATCTAAAGGTATAGTACTTGTTATTGAGGCCTGTTATGTCGACTCTACTTTTTCATAGATTGTAGACTATGTAGCCACTACCATATCTATTGTTCCCTGTAGGGGTTCATGGAAATAAGAAGGTTTGACGATTTCAGCTTCCATTGGGCAAATGAAACACTAGTATCAGCCGTATATATGGGAACTGTTAAATTTTTATTTGATAACAATTTTATGATTTTACGTGATGTTTATTATATTCTGATTGTTTGTAAGAACCTTATTTCAGTAGCAAGTTTAATTGAGCTTGGATTCAGTTTTAATTTTATTGATAAATATATTAGTATTTTTCGAAATGACTTCTTAATTACTACTGCACGTTTGATAAATAAATTGTTTTACGTAAAACTAGTAGTTCCAATGCTATGTGACACTAAAGTAAATATTGATTTATAAAGGAATAGTAAAACATTGAAGTGTGGCTTAACCGATCTAACCTAATTGTCGCACTTATGTCTTGGTCAGATTAATCTAGACATGATTAAAATACTTATAAATGATGGTCTGTTGTGAACTTTAAGTGTGAGAACACTACCCACATGTAAATCCTGTATAGAAGATAAAATGACCAAGAGACTCTTTTCAGCAAAGGGTGAAAGAGTCACTCAATGTCTCGAACTCGTACATAGTGATGTATGTGGGTCATTGAATAACCAAGAAAGAAGTGGTTATGAATACTTTATTACCTTCACTGATGACTACTCACATTTTAGACATGTTTATCTAATGCACTAAAAGTTTGAAACCTTTGAAGAATTCAAATAGTACAATGCGATGGTCGAAAAGTAATTAGAGAAACTTATCAAAACGCTACGAGCTGATCATGGTGGAGAGTACTTGCTAGGAGAGTTCGAAGACTTTCATAAGAAATAATGTATTCTTTCTCAGCTTACAATACCTGACACTCCAGAACAAAATGATGTGTCAGAGATAAGCAATCAAACTCTAATGAATATTGTTATATCCATGATGAGTTACCCATCCCGGCCATATTCGTTCAGGGGATATGCTCTGGAAACAACAAGATACATTCTGAATCAAGTTCTGTCAAAGATGGTGCCTGGAACACCATATAAAATATGGAATGGATGAAAGTCATCCGTTAACCACTTTAGAATATGGGGGTGCCCAACACATGTTCTTATATAGAAAACAAGCAAGTTGTCCAGTCGATCAGAATTATGCATGTTTGTACGATATCTCAAAGGAACGAAGGGGTATGTCTTTTATAGCCCGATTCACAAGAAAAAATTCTTAGCATGAATGCACATTTTCTTAAAGAAGACTACATAAAAATTGTGAAACCGAGAAGCACTCTTATGCTAGAGGAATTACTGAGTGGGAGGACACTGGCTCCTTAATCAGGAACTGTTTCTGATTCAATAATCATAGAACCACAGTTGGGGCGAGAGCCTATGGAAGCCTCAACGTAGCGGGAGGATTGTGAGGCAACCTGAAAGGTTTATGTCTTATGGAGATGCCTTAACATCAGTCTCAGATAAGGATCATGATGAACCTGTCTCCTACTCACATGACATGGCTGCTCCTGAAGTAAACCTATGGCAAGAAGCCAGGAATGTACTCAAACGGAGTCTGAAAACTTGAAGATACTCCTGAAGGGATAAAACCTGTAGGGTGTAAATGGATCTATAAAAAAAAGATAGGTTTGAATGTGAATGTGGAGATATTCAAAGTTAGGCTAGTAGTCAAGAGCTACACCCAAAAGGAAGGTATAGATTATGAGGATACCTTCTCACTGGTAGCCATGCTTAAATCCATCTGAATCCTCCTATTTATTGTTGTTTCCCTCGATTGTGAAATCTAGCAGATCGACGTCAAGACTACTTTTTTGAATGGAGATCATGAAGAGCACATTTATATGGCTCAACCGAACGGGTTCATGGAGAAAGACCAAGAGGGCAAGGTTTGTGAGCTGTTGAATTCCATTTATGGACTTAAGTAAGCGTCACGGTTTATGGAATATTAGATTCGATGAAACAATTATGAACTTTGGTTTTAAATAGTTAGTGGATGAACCTTGTATGTATAAGCTGATACACGAAGGGAAACTGGTTTTTCTAGTCTTGTACGTTGGTGATATTCTACTCATTGGGAGTGATGTAGGAAAATTATTTTATGTCAAGATTGGACTTGCAAAACAATTTGATTTGAGTGATCTTAGAGAAGAAACCTTTGTCCTAGGTATTCAGATCTTTCGGGATCGGGTGAACAGACAATTGGTATTGTCTCAAGCTTTATATATTGATAATGTGATGGAACGTTTCAATATGCAAGACTTCAAGAAGGGATATTTTCCTTTCAGGCATTGAGTCAGCCTCTCCGAGGAGCAGTCTCTCAAGACTCCTCTAGAAGAGGAAGACATGAGAAAGGTTCCCCTATGCCTATGTCATAGGAAGTCTCATGTATGCGATGCTTTACACTAGGCCAGACATTTGCTACATGGTGGGCGTAGTGAGTCGTTTCCAATCTAATCCTAGAATTGAGCATTGGAATGTCGTCAATTATATACTTAAGTATCTTAGGAGAACAAGGAACTACATGCTTGTGTATTCAAGTACTGACCTAGATATGATGAGGTATTCTAATTCTAATTTCCAAGCAGACAAGGATTCTAGGAGATCCACTTCAAGATCAGTGTTCATCTTGAACGGTGTAACGATTATATGAAGAAATATCAAGCAATCTTACATTGTTGATTCTACCATAGAAGATGAATATGTGGCAACTTGTGAAGCTGCTAAGGAGCCTGTATGGCTTATAAAGTTCTTGAAGACTCTGGAAGTTGTTCCTGAAGATGACAAGCTGATGACACTTTATTGCGATAACAGTTGGGCTGTAGTGAATTTGAAGGAACCAATGAGTCACAAAAGATTCAAACACATAGAGAGTAAGCATCACATGATAAGAGAGATTGTTCAACGTGGAGATGTTGTAGTTTCACACATATTGACGGTCAACAACCTGACAGATCCATTCATGAAGACTTTAAGCAGTAAAGTCTTTGATGGTCACCTGTAGGGCATGGGGATACAAGATTGTACAAGCCAACTTTAGTCCAAGTGAGAGATTGTTGGGATTATGTCCATAAAGTATGGTGTAATAACTATTGATGAGTATTTAGTTATTTCTTTGACATATCATATTACTGAATTTAATGAATGAATGAAAGTTTTTTTTATTAATTAAAGTGTATTTATAATTTACTCAAGTCCTAGAAATATTGTCAACGTAAGAAGAGTAAAGACTAAGGGGTCTTCCTGACAAACTCTTCTGAAATCGTTCAGAACGTTATTCGCAATCTTAGGATCGATTGGGCAATCAAGTTTGATTATGACTGTTAGGTCGAATCAAATGATGTTGGTCTTAGGGTATGGGAGTGGGGACTCTAACGGTTGACCTAGACATGTTGTCGAACATGTTGAATAGACCGTAACAAATTTGTTTAGAGTAAAATCGTTTAGCTCTAAATCTAATTGTTACACTTTAAGGGTATTTTTATAATTACTTTAATCCTGTGGTGAATACGAAACTTGACATAGTTAGCTGCGATCTTTGATACGTCAAAGGAGTGAGTTCGAATTGCTAGACAATATCTCGACTGTTGCGATCGTGATTCAACTAAGTTGTAGTTGCGTGATTCATAGATATGAAAATTTGTGGTTAGATTACAAACTGCCACAATATCACATTATGCTTTATTTGAGTGTGTTTGAAATAAATTAACCTAGTCAGGTACTCAGTAAACTGTATCATTGAATAAGACATGGAGAATTGTACGAGATAATTTATTATTATGTTTTTCTTATTTACAGTCAATAAATAAGTTAAGAAAATAATAACAAGAGGGGTAAAATGATAATTTTACATCCCGCTCTTGTTACTGATATTCACAAAGGGTAATATGTTAAACTATTTTGTGGACCGTGAAATAAAAATGTTTATTTACACCAACAAAATGTACCGTGAATGAATTGAGAGTCGATTCGACATCGAACTTGTAGTGGAGTTGTACGATGTTAGAATTAAATAGGTCGGAAATTTATAGAGATAAATTTTCTAGGTATTTCAATTCTATAGCTTTATTTATGTGGATCTATTCAGTCTCAGGAGTAGCTCATGAGGACAAGAATAGAAGAAACAACGTCAGTTGGACCAAAATGTGTTTTGAGTCAATGTGTATTTCCTGAACCCATATGTGACGGGTGTTGTCACTTAATTAGTGAAGAGTAATTAATTGATGTTCAAATTAATTAATTAATTATTAAATAATAGAAATTAATTAATTGATGGAGATCAATTTAAATTAATCAATTTTGTGTTGATGAATTTGGACAATATTGACTTTAATGGGAGATGCAATTTTCAACAATTATAGATTATGGGGTGAATTTCAAAAATTACACGTATATGGGGAGTGTGTGAAAATTTCATAATTATTATATGGGGAATCGCATTAGGGTTGCCTCCCTAAGTGGGTTGACACAACCCTAATCACACAGAGCAGAAAAATGTTTATCTCTCCCTATACTGTTGCCGTCGAATTCATAGAGGAAGAAAGTAATTTTTTCTTCCTTATTTATTTGGAGAGCCCACACTCAGTTCCTAACGACGTCCTTGCGAGATATACTTCTTAATCCAACGAGTGGTTTTTGGTGCGAAAACTAATTGAAGTTCTTGGGTTTGAAGATCGAAGAACGCAAAGCATTTAATAAGGATTTCACCAATTCAAAAAGTCTCCGATACAACAAAAAAGTATAAATCGTTTCTACCTCTTTTGAATATGTTTAACTTTGTATGTATAATTGGATGTATGGTTTTAATATTTAATACGATTAAATTAGTTGATGTAACAAATTCTGATATTCCGCCCACGAACCATTCATGATTCAATGATTTTTCTTCAAATTTTTATAACCCGATCCAACAGGAAATCATTAGAATATATAACATGTTCTATTTTTGAATTAATGTAGATTCGTGTAAAAAGGACCTTAAACTATGTTATTCCTAAATGAGGAGAAAAATGAGAGCTCTTATCTGACAACAATCGATGAGCACACAATCATTGTCGTCCGTTACACCTCGGTGTTTGACAGCACTAAAGAGAAAGCTGCTGCTTCTGCTCTAACTGGGGAAAATTGAAGTGGAGAGCTGTAGGTGATCAAACCTTTTACTTCTCAAGTTGTTGCTCCCCATCTCTTTTTAGGGCGTTTTCCTTTCCTGTGGTTCATCCATTTTAGCGGGGGCTTAGGATGAACACGCCTATGTATTTCATCGTGAAAAACCTGGTTTTACCAAAAACTGGAGCAAGGAGTCTTATGACTGTCCTTACCCTCTCACCAGAGCTTCATGTCCTACTTTTTTTGTGAGACCGCATACTAATTTTTGAAATAACCTTCGTCTTTCTGTTTCTCCTGAGGTGAGATGTGGGGGTAGGGAGATTCCTAGCCCATATTCTCATTGCATCCAAGGTGGAGGTTAATGCGGGGCTCTATGCTTTAACTGGGAGTGTTGCCACACCCGTTTACCCGTGCACCATAGCTTTTCTTTGCCTGTGTTGGAGCTTTGCAGAATTGTTGGTGGCCCAAAAAGGGGACCAATGAGTACATGAGGGTGTCCCACCAATATTTTCTACCATCTTTCGTAGCTACTCACACACAGCCGCCGGAGGGTCCTTTAGGGTTCTACTCCTTTGTCTTTCAGGGATGACCCCAATCAAAACCTTACAAAGGGAGAGCCTGATCATCTGTTGCATGGTTTTATTTTTGTCCTGATTCCCTCGAGCGGTGGCATTTCTACTGTGAGCCTTTGAGTCGCAGGGTATGACCATTTCTGTGTAAGAAACCGCCACGACCTAGGTGTCGACTTGCGTATCTTTCTTCCCTTTACATGTTACCTCAAAGATTGCAGCCACCATTTCATTCCTGCTTCACTGTGTGTGTTAGAATTATGTCTATAAAGTAGGATGTAATAACTAATTATGAACAGTTATTTCTTTGATATTTATGTATTACTAAATTTTATGATAAATTGAAAGTTTCCTTTAATTAAAGTGTGTTTTTAATTTGCTTAATTCCTGTAACTATTATCAACATGAGAAGAGTAAAGACCGAGCGATCTTCGAGACAAACTCTTCTGTGATAGTTCATAATGTTATTTGAAATCTTAGGATCGACTGTGCAATCGAATTTAATTATAACTGTTAAGTTGGACCAAAGGATACCAGTTTCAGGCATGGGAGCAAAACTATTTATCTAGCTCTAAATCTAATTGTTAAACCTTAAGGATATTTTCATAATTACCTTAATCTTGAGGTGAATGAAAAACTTGACTTAGTTCCTTACGATCTTTGATATGCCAAAGGAGTGAGTTTGAATTGTCAGACAATACCTCGGCTGTTGAGATTGTATTTCAACTATGTTAAAGTTGCGTGATTCACATATATGGAATTCATGGTAAGATTACAAAAGCAACAATATTATATTATGCTTTATTGATGAGTGTGTGAATAAATAAACCAGGCCTGGTACTCGAAGACTTGAGTCATTGAATAAAACGTTGTGTTATGTATGAGACACTTCACTGATATATTTTTCTTATTCACAATTTATAAAGGAGTTAAGAAAATAATAAATAGAGAGGTAAAACGATAATTTTGCATCATACTCTTGTTATTGATTTTCACGAAGGATAATATCATAAAATATTTCGTGGAGAGTGAAATATAAATGTTTATTTGTACCAACATAAAATGTAGTACGCATGAAACGAGAGTTAAATTAGCCAGGCCTATAGTGGGGTCGTACGATGTCGGGATTAAATAAGTCAAGAATTTATGGAGATAAATTAGTCTGGTATTTGAATCTCGTAGCTTTGTTCATGTGGGTCCATTTGGTCTCAAGAGTAGCTCATAAAGATGGGAATGAGAAACAACAACAGTTGGAGCAAAAATGTGTTTCAGACTAAGGTACACTTCTAGAGCTCCATATAAGATGAGTGTCATTACTAAATTAGTGAAGAGAAAAATTAATATTTAAATTAATCATTTTGTTGTTTTCTAATAATTAGATAATTAGTAAATAAAATTAATTAATTAATTAATTGATAAGAATAAATTTAATCCATCAATTTGTTTAAATGAATTATTTTGTTGTTTTCTAATTATTAGATAATTAGTAAATAAAATTAATTAATTAATTAATTGATAAGGATCAATTTAATCCATCAATTTTAACTGATGAATTTGGACACAATCTTGGTTTTAGGAGAGATGTTAAAAATCGCACATCACAGTGCATGTAGAATGTAAATTTTGATTTTATCATATATGGGTATATGGGTAAATTTTATAAATAATTTATAAGAGATTGCATTATGGTTGCATCCCTAACTCTAACCACATTGTGTTAAATAAGAGCAGAAAAAGGATTCTCTCATCTCCCTTACTAGTTGCCGCCAAAATTCATAGGGGGAGAGAAAATTTTTGTTTTCTTTTCCACAATTATTTTAAAGGCCCACACTTAATTCCTGGTGATATCTTTGAGAGATAAACTTCTGATTCTAACGGGTGGTTGTCGATGCGATGATCAATTACTAGTTCTGTGAAGAACGAAGAACGCGAGATAAAAATTGGATCCCGTAAAATAAAAAATTCTCCATTAATTGAAAATGAATACATTATTTCTATTTCTTCTTGATAAGTTTATAAGATTTTGCATGTTCATTGTTTAGTTTTATATTTAATTTAATTAAATGTTAGTTTGAATTTCTTTAAAATTCCGCCCATGAACTAGTCATGGTTCATTAATTATTCTGTAAAATATCTAAAACCCGATCCAACAACTGGTATCAGAGCCTCAGGTTTTTGAATATGCATATTCTGTATTAAATAAATGTTTGGATGAATATGAGGATATAGTCATATAATTTTTGTATGGTAGATTCAAAGCATGTTTGTATGTGTTTTATGAATGGTTCCCGATCGATTGGCTCTAGGTGTTATTTTTCAGTTTTAAAATTGATGTACACTGAAATTGAGACGTAGAATTTTATGTAATTGAATTTTGCAAGAGTTGTATTGGTAAATTTTGTGTAAATCTATCGTCACACACATCCTGAGAAAGCGTCGTCTATAGTCGTTGCACGCCACGCCGCTGCAGACCACCACCAGTTGTACCGTCCGCCGTGCTTTAACCCGCAGCCGCCGCCATCCCTGTTTGCCATGCTTTCAATGGGTTTTGGAAACCCTAAGCAGCGGCACAAGGGTTTACTAAACCCTAGGGTTGTTGAAACCCTAGCGCGCTTAAGACTATGTTGGACCTTGGGATGGCAGGGGCCCACCAAGCCTGTTGACGTTTGGACTAAGAAAATGTTGATTGGCTCAAATGTTTCGCAGGAACTTGAGATTTGATTGCAATTCCAATCCAGTCCCTAAAATTAAATTTATTTAATTTGATAATTTTTCAACACTGATTCATTAGCATTTATTTTGTAAATTATTTTAAAATAAATCAATTGATTAATTTACTTGATAATTATTTATCAAAGTAAAAATTGTTGTAAAATTAATTTTTAAGTTGAATTTTGAATTTGGAATGGGACTAGACTTTGATAAAGGGTTACAAGAAGGTGAGACTTCCTGAAAAAGAAAGAGATAATACTGACATTTAAATTATTATAATTTATTTATTATTATTTTTATGTGTTGTAATTAGAAATGAACCATAGAGAGGTTATATAAGAATAAGGATATGCCAATATCCATTCATGAAGACTTTCTTGCATTATTCAATATATATGCTGATATGTATGAATGGATTGATGGTTATATTTTTTGAATGATTGGTTAATGATGAATCGTTAATTGTATGGTGACTTTTGGATTTAAGATTTGTTCTTAATTTTTCTTTAGATCTTGTGTAAGCCGTTTGGGTCATAGGAATTTTTATAATTTTATTTTGAATATTATGTTATAAAACTTCATACACGAGAAGATGAAGAACGCACGTGACAAACAAAGAGAAGAAAATGAAGAAGGAGATTCGTTATGCAGATCCGGTGTGGGTGCCAGCAATAGTGTTGCTGGCACTGGCGCTGCCGGCAATTTCAGCGCCCAGAATCACCGCTAGAAAAAATGGCGACAACGACGCCGACAGTGGTGGTCAGGCAACCGCGACGATCCTTGCGATTGCCAGGGTACCATTCGCAGATACTCTGATACTGTGTTGCTCTATCCTATGATACTTCACAAAAACTCTAATCCTATATTTTATATATTTTTTATAAAATTAATGTAATTTTAAAAATTAGTTATTGATTTTCATTTTTAAAAAATTAAAATTAATTAATTGAATGAGTTTGACGCAAGTTTGATGAGTCATCAAATTATTTTTGACTAATCAAATTCAATTAATTTTAAAATGATAATTAGTAGGATTATTTAATTAAGAAAATAGTTTATCCGAACTAAAAGTGGTTTCATTAAAGCTTAAAGATTATGAAGATATACCTCTAATGGAGAATGGGTATTTTTAGAAATATAAATTCTTGAAGTCCGCTTTATAATTATTTTTATATTATCAAATGTTGTAAATTTAGAAATACCCAATAATCACTCGGTTCATCATTTGTTTATTTAAATAAATATTTATTGATTTGATTAATAATATGACCATACATTAGTCGATCACATGTCATACGTGAAATCCTACACAGTTTTATTTAGTCATGCATCTCATTAGACAAAATATGATTTATTAGGATTGTCCTAATGTGTTTCTATGAATTGCTTTGCCAAATCAATTGCTTGTAAACTGTTAAGTTTTAATTTGTTAAACTTAGTAATCACACCACTTTGAAGGCATACGTTTAGTTAAGCCTTTAGGATAACCAACTTTAATAAAAGTGTTTTATTAAAGTGTTATGAATGTAATAATTAATTTTACATTCATAGAATTATTTTAATTAGTAATTAATTTAGAATTAATTGATTAGTTAAATAGAAACACATTAATTACAAAATAGTGAGTGAGAGAAAATGCTAATATAACATATGATCTCCATTATTAGTACAACAACGTGAGATATGACGAATGCCTCGAGACTGTTTTGTTTTCGTCCCGCAAAGGAAGGTTACGAACTATATCAATATCAAGGTTGACTTCTTATGAAGATAGGACTAACTGATATATTTTAGACTTGACCAACCCTACGGTGACATTTTCTAAATTAAGATATGGATTCTGAAATAATGGGTTACACTCACAAAGTCACGATTAAGTTTTGAGTGAATAATTGTGGCTTGACCAAATAAACGGTAAACTATTATTAAAAGAGAAAATATAAGATTTTTTAAGTTTTAATTAATAATGATGAGAATGTCTCGTAGACAGTTTAAAATTAATATGACTGACCCTGAGGTGGCAGATTAATTGTTAGGTTATCTTATCGTGGATTACTAATTGTTATGTTTATGTGTTTGATATGTTGCATTCATGAATCACATTTACATTCCAATTTTTTATTTATTTATTACAATTATTTTATATGATGTATGTTTTATTTCTTTTTAGTTATTATTATGTCTAACATGAGCAACCATATTACTGCTTTACTTGCACTCGAAAAACTGAATGGTGATAACTTCATAAGATGGAAATCGGATTTGAATTTTGTTCTTACTAAGGAATATCCAGAGGAGCCCGCTGCCAATACTCCTAAAAATGGTAGGGACAAATTTGATGATTGGATTCAGTTCAATAACAAAGCTAAGTGCCACATGCTTGTGAGCGTGAATCATGTTCTCAGAACAAAGCATGAAAGTATGGAAACTGCTTATGAGATTATGGGAATCTCTACAGGTGATGTTTGAGCAACGATATGATCAAAGTCATCATGAAGCTACTAGGAGCTACATGACTACTAAGATGAAGAAAGGTACTTCTGTGCGAGAACATGTTTTGAACATAATTAACATAATGCATGAGGCAGAGGTACATGGAGCTACCATTATACTTGAATTGCTCACACCTTCTTTTTCTGTGTTCACTGGCAATTATGTTATCAACATGATCCAATTGTTGAATGAACTGTAGACTTTTGAGTCACTCAATAAGAGTATGACCAAAGAGGGCGAGGCAAATGTTACTAAGCAAAAGCCTTCTTCCACTGTTGTTAATGGTAACAAAAGGAAGAAGAACAATGGTAAGAAAAATAGTAATAATAAGAAAGGAAAGAAAGACAAGACATCACCCAAGGCCAAAAAGAACAAGAACGACAACAAACCCAAGGGAAAATGTTTCCATTGTGGGGTTGAAGGTCACTGAAAGAGAAACTGTAACAAGTATCTCTCCGAACTTAAAAAGAAAGGTAAATATGATTTACTTTTACTTGAAGCTTGTTTAGTGGAATATGATTTGTCATCCTGGATTATAGATTCTGGAGCCACTAACCATGTATGTTCTTATTTTCAGATGCTTGATTCGTCAAGGGAGCTTATTGATAACGAGGTGATAATGAGAGTTGACAGTGGTGCGCTCGTATCAGCGAAAGCGTTGGGGACAATCCGTTTGAATTTTAGAAATAATTATATTGTTTTGAACAATGTTTACCTCGGAGATTGCAACCACCATTTCATTCATCCTCCGTTATATATGTTGGAATTATGTTCACAAAGTAGGGTTTAATAGCTATTTATGAGTAAACAATTATTTCTTTGACATTTATGTATTACTAAATTTTATCAATAAATTGAACGTTTCCTTTAATTAAAGTGTGTTTATAATTTACTTAAATCCTGTAACTACTATCAACGTAAGAAGAGTAAAGATCGAGCGGTATTCCAGACAAACTCTTCTGAGATAGTTCAGAATGTTAATCACAGTCTTAGGATCGATTGGACAATCGAATCCAATTATGACTATTAGGGTGAACCAAATGATGTCAGTCTCAGGGTATGGGAGTGGAGACTCTAACGGTTGATATAGACACGTTATGGAACATGTTGAATAGACCAATAACCAATTAGTTTAGAGCAAAACAATTTATCTAGCTCTAAATCTAATTATTACACCTTAAGGGTATTTTTATAATTACCTCAATCTTGAGCTGAATACGAAACTTGATTTAGTTAGTTAGGATCATTGATACATCAAAGAAGTGAGTTCGAATTGCGGACAATATCTCGGCTGTTGGGATTGTGATTCAACTATGTTGGAATTGCGTGATTCACATATATGAAATTCGTGGTAAGATTGTAAAAGCAATAATATCACACTATGTTTTATTGATGAGTGTGTGAATAAATAAATCAGGCCTAGTATTCGATGACATGAGTCATTGAATAAGACACGGCGATGTATGAGACACTTCACTAATATATCCTTTTTATTCACAATCAATAAAATAGTTAAAGAAATAATAACTAGAGGGATAAAAAAGTAATTTAGCATCCTACTCTTGTTACTGATATTCATGAAGGGTCATATCATAAAATATTATGTGGACCATGAAATATAAATGTTTATTGGGAACAACAGAAAATGTAGCGCGTATGAATCGAGAATTTATTCAGAAATCGGACCTATAGTGGAGTCGTACGATGTCGGGATTAGGTCGAGAATTTATGGAGATAAATTAATCGAGTATTTGAATCTTATAACTTTATTCCTGTAGGTCCATTCGGTCTCAGGAGTAGCTCATAAGGACACGAATGAGAAATAACAACAGTTGGTATCCAAAAATATATTTTTGACCAAGATACATTTCCCGAGCCCTATATGAGATGAGTGTCATCACTAAATTAGTGATGAGCAAAAATAATATTTAAATTAATTATTTTATTATTTTTTAATTATTAAATAATTAATAAATAAAATTAATTAATTAATTAATTGATAGTGATCAATTTAATTTGTCAATTTGGACATAGTTTTGACTCTAGTAGAGATGTAAAAAAGCGCACATCACAGTGCAAGGAGAATGCAAATTTCAGTTTTATCATATAAGGGTATATGAGTTAATTTTATAATTCATATATAAGGGATTTCATCCCTAACTCTAACCACATTGTGTTAAATTAGAGCAAAAAAATGTTTATATCCTCTACCTCACTAGTTACTGCTAAAATTCATATTGGAAGAGAAAATTTTTATTTTTTGTGTCACAGTTGTTTTGAGAGCCCACACTCAATTTCTGATGACATCCTTGAGAGACATACTTCTGATCCTAACTGGTGGTTGTCGATGCGATGATTTATTACTAACTCTGCGAATAACGAAGAACGCGAGATATAAATTGGATCCCGCTAAATCAGGAATTCTCCAATAATTGAAAATGTATAAATTGTTTTTCTCTTTTCTCGATACGTTTATATAATTATGCATGTTTATTGATTAAATGTTTAAATGTTTGTTTGAAATATTTTTTGAAATTCTACCCATGAACTAGTCATGGTTCATTAATTTTTCTACAAAATCTAAAACCCGGGAGAGAAGGTGAAAGGGTGAGCCTTCCTTCTCGTCTCAGACTTCGTCAGTGTAGGATGCCAAACTCATCCTCTCTTCATGGGTGGTGAAGGATTTCAAGTACTTTGAGTAGGAACGATTTTTTCATCGTCCCCACAGACGTTGCCAACTATTTTAGCCTAAAACTTCAACAGTAAGCGAATTCTTTCCTCTTTCTGGTGGACGTACTCTTCCTCCTCACTATATCTCTTAGCGACTTTAATGCCTATAAAATACAGACAAAGAGCCCTAAAGGCGAGGAACTGGGGGGTGGTTGTCCCGCCTAAGGGCCTCTGATGCCTAAGTTAGTAGATGGTCGATTTTTTGGCATACAATCATTTGTGGAGAATGAACATACCTCTTTCTTTTGTCAGTAGGGATATTTATACCTCTAGCTTTGTGTAGGAGAAGGCGTCTGAAGGAATCCTCTCGGAGGTGTGCTGGGGAAGCCTCACAAGACACGATATCTTTCTTCGATTGGACAGAAAGGAGGTGACATAAACATAAAGTGTTCGACATTTAACCTCAAAATGACCAAATGGAGGTTATCCTAGCATTTTATAATGGCGATTGGACCTGTTGGATGCTTCTTTCGATGGGCACTGATGACCTTTTGCTCGTGGCTATCTTACTCTTGCATGAGCTTGGGCCTGTGTAACCCGAGCTCTCTTAAAAATGACGAGCTTAGGTCAAGTCTTCTCCTCCGAACTTTCCTCTGTCATGAGCTCCCAAATATAGAGTAACATGTATCGTTACATCATTGGTGATCAGAAAAACTCTCATAACAACTAATGTTCTCTATTCTCTATGTAACTAAAGATTGCTTCTTTAAAACTCTTCAGTTCTATGTTATCTATTTCCAGCTACTAATAGTGCAAAGAAAATTAGATTTGCATAACCATACCACATTGGAGCGTTGCGATCTCTTCCTTCTCTATCTCTAGTAAGATGATAGTCATTCAAGTATGACTGATCTTGAAAGACTTCTTCAGCTTATTTTTCTTGCATACTACTCTGAGCTGTTTGTTGTTGTTGTGAGTATTATGAATTTGACAGTTCCACCTTAATTTGAACTTTCTCATCATGTGTTTTCTAATAGGAGGCTCAGAGTGTTTAGCTTTCTGCATAAACATCTCTTCTTCTCTTAAACTATATATATATTTTTAAAACATCTAGAAGACATACCATCTTGGTACCATAACTATTTACCTTTTACTCCATCAGGATATCTGATGAACATACACTTATTGGATGTAGGTTTAAGTATATCCTGTATGATGTGTTCATAAGCATCACATCCAAGCACTCTTCAGTGTTTAAGATCTAGTATACTACCACTTTAATGTTCTTCAAATGTTTTGAAATCAATGGCTGCAGAAGGACTTCTATTGATCAGATAAACAACAGTGTTAGATGCTTGTCTGTAGAATTTCTTGGGTAGATTGGCACTTGATAACATACGTCTTACTCTTTCAAGTAATGTCCTGCTGATTCTCTCTGCTAATCAATTTTTCTAGGATGCATAGGCAACTGTTTTATGCCTCATTACACCTTCAACATTGCATTATTTATTGAATTTGTCACTTAAGTACTCTAAGTCGTTGTTAGTTCTAGGTTTCTTCAGCATTTTCCATGTCTTGAACTTCTGAAATTCTTTGCCCTTAAACTTTAAGATATAGAACCACACTTTTCTTGAGAAATCGTCCATGAAAGTAATAAAATACTTCCATCCACCTAGAGTTTCAGTCCTTTAGAGATCTCATAGATCATAGTGAATGTAACTCAGAATCTCCTTTTTCTATGTATTGAATTACTAAATTTATCCCTTCATGCCTTTCCATATACACAATGTTTACAATAATTCTAACTTTTCAAGACGATCACCACATAACAAGTTCTTTTTTATGAGTTTTGAAGTCATATTGCAAAGGCATGTGCAAGTTTCACATGCTAGAGTTTGGATTTATCCATATTTTCTTCTCTTACAATTGTAGACAGTACCTCTAAGTAAAGTATATAGTCCTTTGCTTCTAACACCTTTCATTATGACCAAAGGACCTCTCATGATTTGAGAGTTCCAACGTTTGCCTTGTAGGAGTAGCCTTACTGATCAAACACACAAAAAGAGATTAGATTTTCCTTTAGCTCAGAAGCATGCCCCACTTCTTGTAGAATCCTTTCAGCCCAATCATGAGTCTTCAGTCTAACTATTCCAATCCTAGTTACTTTATATAGTTTATCATTTCCAAGTAACAAATATCCACCACCTATGGCTTTGTAGGATCGGTATGACACCAGTTTTATTAAGGGAAAATAGTTTAAAAGAAAAGATTTTTAAATTTGAAAAACCAATTGCTTGAAATAAAGTTATTGATATAAATAAACAATCAAGAAATAAATAAATATTAATTATGTAATTAAATAATATATTGAAGCTTAAATGCGTAGAATAAATAGATAAAATAATAACGATGCGAGATGTAAAATAGAAAACGTGCAGTAAGTTAATATAAAGAATAAAGTCCACGTAAATATAAGGAGAGTAGGGAAGAGAAAGTCGATACATAATATTTTTACGTGGTTCGGAAAAATCTATCCCTACGTCGACACTCCAAGGATCCTCCCTTGAAGAGTTTTCCTTAACGATGAAGACCAAACATTTACAAACTCTATTGGCTTATGGTGCCAATCAGACCTTAACAATGCAGCTCGGTCGAGATCTTCGAAGAGAATGGAACCAAACATCATGTATCATTCTTAAGAAGTGCCTGATACTCCTCATTCATAGCTTGTAACCATAAGGGATCCAGAAGAGCTTGTTTAGTGGACAATAGTTCTTTAGGTACAAATGAGGATGAAGTGGGATGTTTGGTGCTGAGATAGAGTTTAGATTTGAGAGAGCCAATCTTGGTTCTTGTTATCATGGGGTGAGTTGATAAGAGAGGATTGGGAACAAGTGGGAGAGTTAGGGTAGGATGTGGAATTAGGATAAGTGGTTGAGAGGGTGCTTCAGTGGTGATGGGTTTGGAAAGAGACTTTGAGATATATGTTGGACTGAGTGAGTCTGGTGAGACAGAGGTAGGTGAAGTAGGTAAGGGAGGGGATTAAAAGAGTCTTACCCCATTGGATGCATGAGGATGAATTTTCCGTTGTAGAGTACCTGTTTGTAGTGAAGAAGCACATTGGCATGCATTTGGTAGAGGAAGAAAGGGTAAAGGAGTAGAGGACATTGTGACAGATGGAGAATTATGCATAGAGTGAGTAAAACTAGAGTTAATTAGAAAAGGGAATTTTGACTCATTAAACAGAACATGTCTAGAGATATATAGTCTACCTGAACTGTGAAGACACTTGTAACCTTTATGAGAATATCCTAAAAACACACAAAAACAGGAGCAACCAAACACCTTTAACGTGGAGTAATCAGGTTTTTATTTAAACAATACTTCATAAGGTGACTTATGACTAAGATTTGGTGTCGGTAGTCTGTTAGTGAGATAAGTTAAACATTGAAAGGCATCCCACAAGTATTTTAAGGGAAGAGAGGCTTGGGCAAGCAAGGTCAGTCCAGTTTCTGTGATTTCTATGTGTTTTCTCCCAGCATTCCCATTTTGTTGACGAGTATATGGGCAAGAATTTCTCACTATTATGCCCTTTGATTCGAGGTATGATTTGAAAGGTTTATACTACCCTCCCCAGTCTATTTGGATGGTTTTAATGGGAAGGTTAAGCTATTTTTCCGCCATAGTTTGAAACAGGATAAAGATATCAATGACTTGTAATTTAAGTTTTAAGGGATAGATCCATGTGAATTTACTGAAAGTATCTATAAAGTGTATGTAATACTTAAACCCTTCCCTTGAAGTTGTGGCAGCAAGGCCCCATATATAAGTGTAAACAAGTTCAAGGGGTTGTGTGGTGATGGTTTGAGATAATAGAAAATGTAGTGCATGAATTTTTCCAAGTTTACAAGCATCACATAAAAAAATTTTGATGGTGGAGAGATATGTTTTAAATTCTTTTGAAACATGATGTAAAATTCTATGTGAATGATGACCTAACCTCATGTGCCATAGTTTAAGAATAGAGATAAAAGAGATGTCAATAGCAGAACTAGATGAAAAACCATTTGTATTCACTAAGTTGATAACAGGAGTACACTTCTTGGAATTGAAAATCAACCTAAAGTTCACTAAGATTGACAGTATAAACATGAGGGAATTTTGAGACTAAACCATGTCTTACTACATCAGGGATAACTTGAGACTTCTAGAGTAAAATAATACTCCTCTCAAGTTTAATGGACATAGATGAGTTAAAGAAGCTCGAGAACTGATTACTTCCTTGAGCTAAAATTTCTGGTTTTGTGCAGGAGTAGGTTGATTTGAAGGTGCAGTGATTCGTGTGTTGGTTGTTACCCCGCCATTGTTGGTTGCTGCAGTGTCATTGCTTGAATTTGGTGTGTTTCTCATGACTTTTATCTTGTGGCTTTGATACCATATAAGAAAGACGATTGATACAGAAAGTATCTAAAATCAGTAAGTTTGTGTACTGACTTCTGTAAAAGTTACAGTACCTATTCCACCATTACAGAGCTATAAAAAGCTTACAGAAGGAAGATAGAGAAAAGGGAGAAAGAATAATTTAGTTAGGGAAAAATCTTAATACACCAATTAACAAGCACCCTAGAGAATATTTTCCCTAACCATATTAAGACACATTGCAATCATTGAGGTTGCCAAGTGTCGTATCATTAGAGGGAATACTAAAATAGAATCTGACTAGGAGAGAGACAAATTATGAGCTAACAATGGTGAAAAAAGGTAAAGCTGAACTTGATTATTTACCTACAAATCAAATGTTAACAGATCCCTTACCAAACCATTATCTAGGGATAAGATCAAGAAAGTTATGAGAGATATAGGACTATTCCCAATTGAAAGAGATGGTTTGGATTGAAACCCACAATGTCAATTAAGAGCTGAACTTTACAAATTAGAAATCATGTACTTTTAGAGTTCAAAGACAATTTAATTAAGAACCATTCAAGAAATGCCAACTTTGAGGTTACGTTTCCAGTGCATTACATATAATAAAGAAATAGTGGAGGTGACTATTAAAATTCTCAGTCGAACATCTAAATAATGCACTTTATTCATAGTTTTTATTATATATATATATATATATATAAAGAATGGAGCGATAAAGCGATTATGGACGCTCTTGATAAATTTTCCTTTGCAAGTAGTGGGGTGAGATGCCGTCTTCTACAAGTTATGAAAAAAATTCGAGTGTACTTGCTAAGTCAGGATAGTGCAAGGTCGGTTAATGCACTACCATTGAAGAATTAAGAACACAGTACTATGCGAATATAAATCTTTATTAGTTTATATTCAACCTTAGGTTCAAGGTGAGAATCCACCTAAGTGTACACCTTGTACCACACTCAATCTTGTGTCTATTTTCATTTTTTCTTATGTGTGCGAGCTAAAATTAATAGTAGCAAATAGTGGGGATTGTTATATATGTATATATAATTGTATACGTTATTCCACAATGAGATATGCTGGATATAATTCTTAACAAACTCATAGTTTATATATATTATATAAAGAATGGAGCGATAAAGCAATTATGGATGCTCTTGATGAGTTTGCCTTTGTAAGTGGAGAGGTGATATACAGCCTTCTATGAGTTACGGGGAAAAACTCGAGAGTACTTGCTAAGTTTAGATAGTGCAAGACCTATTAATGCATTGTCAATGAAGAATCAAAAACACTATACAATGTGAATATAAATCTTCATTGATTTAGATCCAACCTTAGGCTCAAGGTGAAAATCCACCTAAAGGTATACCCTGTACGACACTCAATCTTGTGCATTTGTTTTCGTTTTTTGTTTGTTTGTTTGTGGAAGTTAAAATTAATAGTAGTAAATAGGGAGAGGTTGTTATATGTATGTGTGTATATATGATCATTATAATAATAATTAAATTTTACCAATTAGTGGTAAAAAAGAAGTTATTGGAAGTTACCAATTTCATATATTACAAAGTGGTTTTTATGTTAATAACTATCATAGGTGAAGGATTTACAACCCTTTGAAACGTTAACTTCATTGCTATTATAACTTCTTAGAGGCTATAAAGGATGTAAACTTCTTTTCTTGCTTTTCTTGATTTTTCCTACAACAACAGATCCAGTGATTCCGTGATTGAGTGAACTATTAAGATGTGCAGCTTTATTTTAGACATTGTATCTTGGAGATAGAATTTTTTATAGTCTAATCTGTATTATGGTATGAAAATCTCTGTCTTTAAAAAAGCTTCCTGGAAATGTCTTGTCCAACAAATTTTTTTCTACAAATTATTCATTGCTCTTCAATTCCAAAATTTCATTATTTTATTTACAATACTGAGCTCAACAGGAAAAAAATAAAGAATTTGTACTAAAACTTTCAAAGTTGTGCTTATTGTCTAAACATATATAAATATGGTCAATTAATTTAAATTTCGGATCCCAACAAGTGTTCGATTTTTTTCCTTTTTCATTTTTTTTCCAAATCTGAGATGGCCTAGCTGTCTTCCATGCAATATATAATTTGCGCATTACTATCTGTCATTGCGAAGAATTGCACTGTGATTGTCGAAGTGGAAGTACACATGTGGTACTTTTTTATTATACGGAAATTTTGTTTCTGTACAATGTTTGTAATATTCAAACACAGAATTAATATTATAGAATATCATTTTTTTCAATTTAATAGGTATGTTATTTTTTTTTATTTGGTAATCTTTTTAACTATTATAAACAAGTTTTTGTACCTTTTAAGTGGGAAACAAAAGGTTGGTGTCTCCGATTCCTAAGTCTATTACAAATAATTGAAAGTTTTCTATTCCAAGTAAAAAGAAAGTAATGTTTTTCAGAATTTATAAATATGAGGCATTGAACTAGGACTTTAGTTTCGTATTTCCAAAAAAATATTGGAAAGTACTCCAAAAGTTTTACTTAATTAGACAAAATTCGGTGTTTGTATATAGCAAAAGAGTTATGTGGAATGTTTAATAAGAACTTCTAGGATATTAATGTCAAAATATATAGGTATCAACATATTTAAAATATTTTATACACTTCAATAACTTCACATTAAATGGTATTTTATGTTCAAAAACTTAAAACCTATGAAATCTAAAACAAGTAGTTAAATATTGTGTCATTTTAAATTTTGTATATGTTGGAAAAAAAAACAAAATTTATACGCCCTGAAAGGTGGTTTCAAGTGATAAAAGAGTTGACTTTTCATGCTCAGTATCAAATGTCCAAATCTCACTACTAGCCTTAGAAGAAGTAGTAACTACACCTAAGCTTTGGTGCCCCATAGCTGCATTGGGGGACTTTGGCGCAGTGGCGGTGAACGTAATATTTCCTGTTGGATAGTGAGTCAACTCTTCCACTTACTCGATTTTTGCGTAAAAAGAAAAGAAAAGTTTATATGTGGGACTATAGACAATGTTTAAGTTTTTACTAGGCAAAATTTCTCCATAGCCCGGAACTGCTTATATTCATAACTTCGCCTTATAATTTATTGTAATGTGTTTTAAAGTATAGTATTCTATGCATATTTTAAGGAGATAATAAATGAGTTCTTAAAATTTTAAAAGTTACAGATATGAAATAATACTGAATTCTGAATGTTAAAGTTATGGAGATTTCTCTATTTTTTTTTACATTGAATTCGAACATTAATAGATGAAAGAATAAAAAAAGATGAATAATCACGAATTTAAAATTGGAAATGATACGTGGCATTGAGGTTCTTGATACCTTCACAAATTTGTAATATATATATTTCAATATTAAACCGGACATCTAAAGAAATAGATAAAAGTAAAATTATATGAGATGTAAGTTCGATATCAAGTCACACGTAAAGAAAGACATAACGTTATTGAACACTATGATATTGAATAGTAATTATATCCAATGGAAAATAATAATTATAAATATATTGCTTATTGCATTTTAATCTTGAGTCTTTTTTAACTTAATATTTGAGTTTGTTTCTATGTGAGAACATGTTTTGGAACTAAGTTGGGACATGGACAAATAATAATAAATAAACAAAAACAAAACAAAAATATTTTAAAAATCTAAAATGTTTGTGTATTGAGACATGGTTGGTGCCTTTGTGGCTTGTAATTCCGGGCGCTAAAGAAACATGAGGTGCACACATACCCAACAACATCTATCAAACTAACACGCGTAGGATGGTCGACACGTGGGCCAACTACCACTTGACGATGTCGGAGATGTTATCCTACAAGGTCGCCTTCGGTGATACGCTGCTGTCATTTTAGTAGTCCCCACATGAAAATTGACTTGAAAACTGATTTTTATTACACCCGGTGATTCCTTAAACTCTAATCAAAAAGTAAAACTTGGGATTATCAAACCTGTGGCCTGTGGATGGGACCCTGACTGTTGTAAACGAAAGAGACTTGTGAATTATGTGATATTAGCTTAAAAACTTGCATACAAGAGTGATACTTCCTTCTTATTTAATCATTAATTATTTATTGAAGGAGTTTTGATTGAAAAACATCGGGAGCCTAAGGACTGAGAGAAATTTGATTTAGACTGTTCATTTTAATTTAAACGGTTTTCGTAAAAAAATATTAGCGGACAATTTTATCTGTTGACTTTTATCGAATCTTTCAGATGAAAACGAATAACTTAAAAGAGAACAACTGTCATCTATCGTTTCTTCATTATATATATGTCTTATTCTTCGATTGATGCTCTACTTGAATATGAATAAGTCTTTTCTAAATTGTGACAATGATAACTAATAAAATTATTATTATATTAATACCCTAAATTAAATGCCACTTTAACATCTCTCAATTTATTCAAATTTTTAGTATACATGTGTAGAACTAAGTAAAAAAGTCATTTATTATAATATCTTAAAAATTGAAAACATACTAAACATATAATTCGTAAGGATATGTGCAAAAATAAATTATATTGATCATAATGTATTTGTAAAATTCATAAAAATATATTAAATTTTGTTCAAATATATATAATTACTCTAAGCTCTTTTTAATGGTATATTTTACTTGATCAATTTAAATATGATTCATGTTTATTTTTTTATATGAGATTTATTTTATTTCAAGCATGTTAAGATATGTTATCTTATTTATTAGAAAAATAAATCATTAGGTTGATAGAGGGCAATTCAAGAATTTTAAAATACTTCGAAAATATTGTCCAAAAGCTTAAAAGTGGTCATTATTTATTTAATTCAAAAATATTATAAATATTTAATCTTAAAGGACAATGTAGTAGGAATTCAATGGAATAGTAGGAGCAATTTTATTCAAAAGCATCTCTCCTTAGCCTCGTTTATATACAATATTGATTGAATTAAAGAAAAAAAACCAAAACTTATCTTTTCACTCTAGTTAAATTTATTTCGTATATTTACTTTACAAAAAAAAAAAATACCCTGATTTATAGCGCGCATGTACTTTAAACTTACACTAATACCATCACCTTTACAAATGTTGCACCACACGTCTACTGTAGTCAATTTTTTTACTGAAAGTGTTAGCTAAATTAAGGGTGTGTAGAATTCTTACGAGCCAACCAGACCGGATCGAATCGAATCAAACTAAATTGGTTCGGTCGGTTCCTTTTTATGATAATTATAATCGGTTCGGTTAATTTAAGTAACCTAACTTTCGGTTCGATTATATTTTACAATAACATGTAATCGGTTGAACCGATTACAACCATATTTTAATATACATAAAAAATTAGACATAAATTATTAAAAACTTAATAAATTAGACACAAATTAAACATATATTATTAAAAATTAGACATAATTATTAATTAGACATATATATATATATATATTAATTGTGTTGAATGTTGATATTTTCAATTTAATAATTTTTGCTATTTTTTCTAAAAATTCTATAACTGTAGCCCAACCGATTACAAGTAATTGAACTGAACCAATTACTTCAGTTTCATTCGAGTCGCTTCTTTTGGTTACACCAGTTCAGTTCGGTTCTGTAGTTTAGGTAACCGGTGAATTTGGTTCGATTACAAAAGTACCTTACTAACCTACAGAACCGAACCGTGCACACCCCTAACCTAAATAAAAATAAATTTCAAAAGTTGTTTGGGAAAATCAAAAGACAACTAAGGAATTTAGACAAAAGAAAACTAAAATAATCACGAGTAGTGGTGCAAATTGTCGTCAGGTACTTGAGGTTTGCTTCCTCGAGATTGCCGGTTCAAATCATGGATCATGTTATCTCGGTCTGAGAATTTATCTCTTGACTTACCCATGATGCACTTACGAGAAATTTCTAGCTGAAGTCATATGCACTTCCGAGATTAGTCAAAAAACTATACTACAGAGATCCGGTGTTAATTAAAATAATTACAAAATAAATATAAAATACTAAAAGAAAGTAAATTCGGAGAAGTCAAGGGCAATGCACCATAAGCCCATAGTAAATCCACCCAAACCTAGAATGTGCATCACAAAACATTTGCTCTTTAAGTATAAACTGTTTGTTGATAAATTGTGTGACGTAGTTAGTTAAGCCCTCACATCCATAACTTAGAGGTCGTGAGTTCGAGTATATTCTTCAATTCTCCTTAAAATTTATAATGTAATTTTGACAAAAAAATATATATAAATATTTGTTATTTTCGTGATTTACGCAATCATATTATGGGTAAACTACAATTAGTGGTTTAAGATCTCCATCCATATATATTTTTGAAGTGGACTGACTCAGGAGAAAAAAAACATCATTTACGATCATGTGCTAAAAAATCTCGATAGTATCTATATATTAATAAAGTAAAAAAAAGAAACATAAATGTTCATGTTAAACTATCATAGAGAAAATCTCCAACCATATATATCTTTACAAAAACAATTCAAATCTGCGGAGGGCAAATTCCACGTCATGTGGCGGCACTATATCGTCAGTCGTCACCATCCGTCGATAATGCAGTGGTACCTTGCATTTGGCAATGTCATCACGTTCCAACCGTTGGATGTTGAGAGATACGTATCAATATGTCTGTGGTGGGTCCCATTTGTTGAAAAGGCCAAAAAACTACAATAAATCAGCTAACCGTATAAGGAGGCGGTATGCTTTCCACTCCCTCCCTTGGAAATGGATAAACTCTCTCAAAAGAACGTGAAATGATGTTTTCTGCTGATATGAACCGTTGAATAAAAAATATAGAATAAGATCCATCTGATACATAAAAAAATAAAAAAGAAATTTTTTTAATTTATTTGGCCAGTATTTGTTTATTCAGAAACACGAGTGTATCTTCTTCCTCTTTCTACATTTCAATTCCAAAATTTGAAGGATGAGATTTTGAGTAATTTGTATAAATATATTACTGGAAAAAAATTCGGCAATCAGTAACCAATTTAAAATAAGAAATCTACATTCTTGCCTCATCATCTCTTTCACGTTTGACAATGGAAAATTTTAATTCATTAATCATAGTGTTTAAATAGTTCTAAAAAAATACTTGATCCCTCAAGTTATCATTTATGGAGGGATTGACTACTAAAAATATAATTAATTATTTGAAGAGGTCAAGTAGTCATATAAATTTCAAATTTCATGTACCATTTAAGTTATTTCTTTTAACTTGAGTTTAATTACTGTAAATAATTATTTAAAGAGTTCAACCAAATATTTTAAAATTACTTAAATAATTACTTGATATGACTTTAGAGATATAAATAAATAATAATATAATTTTGTCCTTGAGTTCGTGGTGCGCTTGGTTGAATTCTAAGTTTTAAAAAATGTATATATTTTTTTCTCAAAAACTTTTGCAAAAAAAAGTATATTTTTCTAAATTACCATGAGGTTTTAGCTTTATTTTTGTTATTAATTGAGTAAAATATACCATTACATCAATGTTCATTATGTTCTTTCTCTTTTTTTCAATTTAATCTTTAATAATTCTATTTTTCTTATTCTTATACTTTACATTTTGAATTATTAACTGTGGTGATTCTTGCTTTTGCTTGTGACAATGCGTGTAATCTATTTTTACAAAGGTAGCTATATTTTTTAATCTAATATCTTTATGTTTTTTAATAAATTTGTTAGTTATTTATAATCTGTAAAAAGTAGTTCGTATCAGATGCTAATTAATTAGACTAGAGACAGCACACAAAAATAAAAAGCAGTCATTTGAATATTACATATATTATTTATCGTTAAACTGAATAGTAATGAATAATGATTACGATTGCAAACAACTAGCCAGTAACTTTAAGCATTTCTTAATTTTTGAAATTAAAATTTTAAGTTATATAGTAAGGGAAAAGTATGCTGTTATTTATTATCTACTTAATTTCTTGTTTGAACTTGTTTATAACTTAAGTCTTCACTTCCACAAATATCTGGATGAATTTTAATACACCTAAATTCAGTATCTCTCCAATAAATAATACTGTAGATGATGAAAATTTACTGTCAAAAGTGTTGTCACGCATCATCAGATAACTGGATGAAGAACTTGAGAATAAAATAAAAATAATGAACGTAAGAGTATCAACTTGACACCGGTGTGGTGCCTAGCCTTTAAACTCCAACACTCAAGTCAATAATAATTTTAATAGTGTGAAGCCAGAGAATGAATCACTCATGTTCAAAGATTAACTTCCCTCCGATAAACTATTTCCAAAAAAAAAACTAGCTTTAGTAAACTGTGTTAACTCTAGTAAAATTATCCTATTCATCAATCAATTAACTAAAAGATAAAAAAATACAAAAAAAACTTTCATCACAGATCACAAAGCTTCTTCGAGAATAACCATGAAAAAACCAAGCTTCTTTGATAATGGCAGTGAGAAGATGAAGAAAACAATGCCTTCAACCAAGCTTCTTGAAATTTTTTTCCAACAAATTTCTAAATATGATGTGTTTGATAATTTTTCAGGTATATCGGAGGTATATAGATGATATACTGATTTAAAAGATGCCAGAATTTATGATGTAATTAATGGTCAAAATGTAAAATTTGATTTACCATAACCGTTCTATAAGAAACATACTGATTTATCATAACCGTTCAATATTTGAAATTTGATATATTGATTACTTTTCGGGTATATCAGATGTATTGAATGTCAATAATTTGAAATAAAATTTTCTTAACAAAATTTAACTGATGTTAAAGATATATTCAATCATTAATTATCTCCTTATATAATTAAAAAGAAAAATCAATAAAATAAAATTTGAATTAGAAATTATTAATTAATGAGATTTTTAATTAATTAAAAAGATCATCCAAATCATATCATGAATCTGTAAATCCATGTTTAAAATCATCTCATCATATTTTTGTCAAAAGATGGTTGATGATATAGTAAGAATACTTGCCTATTTACCTAAAGTTTGAAAAAAATGTTATTTCTTAAATTGGCTCTCAAAAGTGGGTCATTTAAGGTAATAGTCTTTTTTAAAAAATAAGGAAGAGAATGATAAAAAAAAGTTATATTTACAAGAATGACCGATTTTTTCTACCTGCCAATTTCATAGAAATATGCCATAATATATATTTATATACCATAGTATATATTAATATCTCATTAATATATCGTAGTATATTTTTATATAGCATCCGTGGTATACTATGATATATTTAAATATCATAGTATAGCTTAATATCATCAGTACATCGAGTATATTTATTATATATCACTGTTATAATCCTAGAAATCCAGAAATCAAACTCAAACCCATCTCATCCTTCTCTTTTCACCTCTCTCTTGCTGGAATTTCAGAAATCCAGAAATTAAAACCCAAAATCAAACAATCATACAACAAATTGCTAATAAATTCATAAAATCAAGAAAATAAAAAAATAAAAAACGCATTAAACTAGAAAAGATTAGATCACGAGACCGAAAAAAATAGACCATGAAAGGATAAGAATAAAGAAGAAAGTGGCAGAGAATAAAGAAGAAAAGAAGACGAAGGCGAATAGAGAGAAGAAAGATGCAGGCATGAAGGGACGAAGGGAGAAAGAGGAAGGAAAATTTGGTCATTTATGCAAATAATAATTTGTTGGGTCATTTTCTAAAATAATAATAGAAAGTGGCCCTATTTCCAAATTTTCCTTGAAAATTTGTCTATTTAGTGCAATTACTTTTATATTTTATAGGGAGAAGCTATGGCTTTTTCATAGTGGGCCAAAGACTCTGGGTTTCGCTTGAAACTGGTCTGATGGCTTTTGGCTTATGAGTTGAGGCATGTGCCAGTCCATTTTAAGCCTCTATAAATATAATATAAAATATATTAGAGAAATATATAAATGAATGAAAAGATAATATATATAGAATTTTATTATTGACAAAGTTACAACTACGTTTCAAGGCATTCGGGAAGGGGTGAAAAACAACCCAACCAAAAGAGCCCTTCAATAAAATAAGAGAAAACATAAGTTCAAGAGGCAAACCCCAGGGCAACAAAACTACAAACTAGGGAAGGAGAAGGAAATCAGTAGATGCACCATGATATCCCAACTAGGCTGGCACTTTCTTAGCAACCTCATCATATAACCTAGACTAACTGAACACAAGAAAAAAGGACTGGAAGGAACACCATAGGCGGGGCCTAAACCAGCAAAGCAGAGAAAATGAAAAAGAAAAAAAGACGAATCCCCTGACTAGCCTCGTTAAAACCTTTCCTATCAAAACCCCCCAAAGGGAAATATCCAGAAAAAAAAGAGAGTACTAGTCCAAAACGAGGATTAAAACCCAAGGAAATAAAAGACTGACCTAAAACTATCATTCAAAACCTTTAAAACAATATCGCCCAATAACTTAATACCCGTCGTAGCACAATCATGAGCAACACGATTAACAACCCTATAGCAATGGTCAAACGTGACCCTAGTGAACCCATTATAGAGATGGATAATGTCAGAAACAATAAGACCAATGTCTCGCAAAGTGAAATTACTATTACTAACATCATCGATTAAGCACGATGAATCAGAGAATATACTCATATTAACATTACCCGTGAGCATAGCATATTGATCAATAGCCTAACGAAGAGCCAAAGCTTCAGCAGTAAGAACATTAGGAACCAGCTCTTTTCTTCCCGTACCAGCGACAAAAAGTTTATCTCCTGGATCCTATAAACACCAACCAAACCCGGCCAATCAATTAGTATCATCACACGCAGCATCAGAGAATAACTGCCAGGAAGGGGGGAACTCTCATGCTAAGAAGGGAGAACAAACTGTATATCGATAATATCATCAGTCATGGCTGAATAGAAGCTATGAAGATGTTTATGTAGTCTTGCCAACGCCTCCATAGGGTAAAAACGTCCCTTTTAAAACACGTACTATTCCTCCATTTCTAAATACACCACAAGCTAAACACGAAACAGTTAATAAGGTTGTCCTGATCACTTGAGTTTCTAATCTTGTCCCCAATCAAGTTCCAAAAATCCATGAAAGACTACCCTGGGAGCTTGCTCGAATCCATGTTGAGGGGGGAGATAAACCAGAACCTTTGACACTTAAAAAAGATATGGGTTAGAGTTTCTTCATCCTCTCCACAAGTATTGTATTTAGTATCAATATTCATTCCTTTCCTAACAAGATTAGCTTTGTAAACAAGGAAGTCATTAAGGCATCTCCAAATCAAATCTTTAATTTTATGGGGCACTCTAGGATGCCAAACCTCCTTTCAAATATGTTTATTGACCAAGCTCGAACTAGATCCACCTTTCCCTTTCTTATTACCAAAGTCGTTATTCTGGAGGAAGTAAGCTACATGATAGCCAGATTTGACCGTATATGTACCAGACAGAGAATGGTGCCATATAAGAACATCATCATGACAGAAATTACTTATAGGAATTTGAAGAATAGCCACACTATCCTCAGGCCAAAAAATACTATCAATCAAATTCGTGTTCCAACTATATGTAGCTGGATCGATATGCTTGTGAACTTTATTAAAATCGGGACATTTGAGGGAATATACTTTAAACGTGTACGACCTAGGGATCCAACCATCTTCCCAAATGTTAATATTCCTACCATTCCCCACACTCCATCTCAAACTATTTTTAAGAATATTTTTACCTTCACAAAGACTTCTTCATCCCCATGAAGGGCATCTGCCCACCGGAGTATTAATAAAATCTGAGTTCTGATAATATTTTAAGGAATGAGGCAACCAAAGAATTACGATTAGATAAAATTTTCCATCCTAACTTAGCCAATAAAGCCAGATTAAACGCATAAAGGTCTTTAAAGCCAAAGCCACCCTCCATTTTACTCTTAGTAATCTTGTCCCACGATCCCTAGTGGATCCTAGATTTACAAGGAGAATAATTCCACCAATAATTTGCAAGATATGCACAATTTTTCTTACACATGGTAAACGAGAGTTTGAAACAAGAAATAGTATAATTAGGACCAGTCATCGCCACATATTTAATAAGAATTTCTCATCTTGTAGGAGTGAGAAGCTTCTCGGACCAACCAGATATCTTCTGAGTAATCCTGTCCATGATGCTCCTGAAGACTTGCGTTTTGGAGACACCGAAGTCAATTTCCACCCCCAAATATTTTTCCAGTGAGTTGGATCTCCTCATACTTGCCAAACCAGCCAGCTCCTTCTGTTTGATCACATAAACATTATTATTGAACACCACCAAGCTTTTCTGCTTATTGACCTGTTGACAAGACGCTTCCCCATATTTATTAAGAATATGAAGGAGGGTAACGATTTCAGCATCTGACACCTTGCAAAACAACAAAGAATCATCTGTAAAGAAAATATGAGAAACCGTAGGACCACCTAAAACTGCTCGAAAACTAGAAATTAAACCAAGATAAGTGGCCTGATTAATTATTTTGGAGAGAGCTTCGGCACATATAATAAACAGAAAGGGAGAGAGCGGATCCCCTTGTCACAGCCCACGATTAGGTTTGATGCTACTGCTAAGCATACCGTTAAGGGAAATATTGTACGAGACCATAGAAATGCAAGCTGAAATCCAATTTCTCCAAGTATAAGAAAATCTTAACTTCTGCATGATGGCCAATAAAAAGTTTCACCCAACTCTATCGTACGCCTTAGACATATCAATCTTGATAGCCATATCACCCTTCTTACATTTCTTCTAGATCCTGAGCGAATGCAGAATCTCGTGGGCAATTCACGTTATCAATAATCTGACGACCAGGAATAAAAGCATTTTTCCCACACCTAAAATCTTACTAATGACTTTTCTAAGATGATTAGTCAGAATCTTAGAAATATTCTTATAATAAATATTACAAAGGCTAATAGGCTGCAATTGGGACATAGATCTAGGGTAATTAACTTTTGGAATAAGAACAATATGCGTATGATTAATATTAGGAGGGAAATAACAAGAATTAAAAAAGAACCGAACCATAGAAATAATGTCAGGACCAATCATACTCCAATTTGATGATAGAATGCCGTAGTGAAACCGTCAGGACCTGGAGATTTTGATGGATGGATATCCCGAAATGCAGCCACAATCTCCTCCTCAGAGACCTCCTCATCAAGAAGAGTTCTATCCTCATCATTAAGGCAGCAATCAATATTTCCAGACGCTTGAGAGATCAAATCGTCGCTCGGGTTGGAAGAACGGAAAAGATCCTGAAAATAACAAATAGTTATATGCTGAATAGAATTTGAGCCAGTACGCCAATTTCCATCACTGTCCACAAGAGCAAAGATATGGTTTTTCCTCTTCCTAGACTTGACACAAGCGTGAAAGAAGGAATTGTTATGATCTCCATTTTGAAGCCACTGAATGTGGGGCCGATCCTTCCAGTACTTATCCTCCCTAATAACAACCTCCTGATACTAGGCTTCAACTCTTCTAAGCTTTGAAAAATCATTATGCTGAGTAGAATACGCGTCACGTAATTTCACATTAATATCTTTTAGGAGACGGGTGGAATTGGCCGAAGAATTATTTCTCCTCCATTGGATAAACTTATCTCTAGTATTATTAAATTTATCCGCTAAGCTTCTACTAGACTTGACACCACCGTCCCCAAGCCACCCAGACGCTATAGCATTCTTACAGTCTTCAACAGTGAACCACCTCCTATCATATCTAAACAGCTGCTTATAATTCCTCTTATTCATCGACGTATCGAGAAAAATTGGCAAATGGTCCGAACACAAAGCATATTGATGGTGAAGTCTGACCATCTGATACACATGGAGCCACTCCGGATGAGCAAAACATATATCTAGATGTTCCTTAATCAATGCTGGATAATCCCTTTTATTAATTCATGTAAATAGATGATTCACAATGCCGATATCCACCAAATTATAGTCATTAGCAAATCCTGGAAGAAGATGCAGCGTACTAAAATCTCTATCATTACTGCCAAACTTCTCGTAAGTACTCATGTGGTCATTGAAATCACCCATAACGATAAACATCTCGCTACAGGCCCTAATACGATCTTTAAGAGAATCTATTTACTGGCTACAAATCTCAACGATATGACTCAGATACACAATAAATAGACGTCACTCCTTTGATTTCACTACATAAAAAATACGAACTTCAATGAAAAAATTACCGTACTTCATCAACTGAACCAAATCATCATTCATCCAAAAAAGGGCTAGACCTCCTCTAGTACCCATCGGGTCCTCTATAAGAGAACCCGACGCATAAATAACATTTTTAATTTTCTTCACCACTCTCAACTTATTTTTCGTCTCTAGCAAAAAAAAATCCAGGGAATGAATTCTCACTAACCCTTGCAATGTGGGAACTTTCAGGGGGTTCCCCACACCCTGAAAATTCTACCTCAAAACTCTCATTGTTATCATGGGGCCAGTTGGGGCTGGCTTCCTCTACCCTTTCGTTATTCTAAATTCCCATAACGTCACCTCTCAACTTTTTAACACAAAAATAGCATATGAAACCTCCCCATGTACTTCCTCTTTACCCTCAATTTTACGCTTAGATCTTTGCATGGTGTTAGCATTCCCATGCAACGTATCATATGAGTGACGACTAGCACTACCCTTCTTGCCTGCATTATCATCGATTTTTACAGTAGAACCGGTATTTTTTGATTTCCCTTTCCTCGACCATTTTTTCTGACCACGTTCAATAACCGGACCCAGATTAAATAAATTGGTTTGAGAAGAAATCGGGCTCTGAAAAGACCCACCTGAACCACTCACAAAATTGTTAAAATTACCCACCTCCACATCAACTAAATTATGCAAATCACCTTCCAAAAAATCAGCAGCTGATTTTCCATGATTATCCATGGTAATATTCTCCTTAGTAAAAGAAGAATGTATCTCTCCCATGACCACTCCCTCCATCACAACACAATCATTATCCACCATTATTTATTTCCTTCCCACGTTAATATTAGATTTAAAGACTAAAGAATCTGCTGCATTATCTCCACTAATAACTAAATTATTGTTCTCCTTAATAGCAGTAGGAGAACTCCCTCCCATATAATCCCCTACTTTCACAACATGATAAGCATATCCACTAAAATAGGAATATAATATTGCTTCCCTAAAATATTATCTCCTATAGATTTAATCCCTATAATTTTGCTTCGGCTATGAACAATATCCACAGGATCAGATTATTTACCCCTAATAACAAATTGAGAAATATTCGAAGTAGATTTACCTTGAAGAATCGAATTGCCTTTTGTAATTCCCGGATTGCCCTCAGCTGCCGCTGGGTAAGAAGCTGTCAGGGATGCCGTAGAACTCCTCTTCAGTGATCCCGTTCTTAAATGAAAAGAAAATGGGTTACTCTACAAAAATCACCTTTGTGTCCCCATCTACCTCCCCAATTCCCTTTATGATTAGGGTTTGAAGCTTTCAACCAATCGTCATACTTGTTCTCCAATTCCACCCCAGAATTTCTATCATCTATTCTATTAGCACAGTGAAGCTCCTCATGCCCGAGGATACCGCAATGGATGAAAAATTTAGGCAATTGCATCAAATCCAAATCTTAGCACCACTATGGCGAATAAAAACACCTCGAACCAACAATGGATTGACATTGATTTTGACTTTAATACGAATAAATTTCCTTTGCTCAAAACCATCACGGACAACCCATTCCTCTGTGTCAATAATCTTGCTAATTCTCTGACCAATAAGTTTACCGATAGACTTACCTCTTACCTCTGCATTCAATCGGCAGACCGTGTAGTGTATCCAAAAGGCACACGAGACAAAAGAAGAGTTTGATAGATGCATCCCCATTCTCAAAGGAAAAAAAGGATTAACTGAGCATCAAATAACCAGAGTCTGTTCTCCAACACGAACGACATATTCGATTCATCCTCGAAAATAATTTGAAAGATATTATTTTCGACTTCCAGGAATCTAATTCCTTCATCCAAATTCCATGCTATCAACAACGCTTCACAAATATCAATTTTGTTGACCTTCTTTAGAGTAAGAATCTTTGTCATGACACTCATACGACAAACCTCCACTTCTTTAAAATTAGTCCCCTCACCAATCTCAATTTTTGCTTCTTCCACCTTCGTGAGGGCTAATTTCTTAACTATCTCTTGCATGGCCTCATCCATATTACTAAGTAAAACAATTTCACCTTCTCTCATAAGAAAGATGACAAGGTAGTAAAAAAGAAAGATCGACTCAGAAAACAAAAGAAGAACATGAAGAAGAAGAAAATTCACTCTCCAAGAATAGAAAAAATCTAGAGAGAGAAAGCTGATGATTTGTATAGATACGTATGTTGAGAGTTTACAATTTGCTAGACATTCAAAAGTGGTGTGAAACATTATATAAAGCACAAACAATTTAGATGATGATAAATTTTTTTAATTAATATTTTTCAAATAATCTTTTTGCTGCTTTACCATCATTAATAAAATTAAAAGAGAGAAAGACATCCTATATGCAATTTAGTAAAAAACGCATTGCTTTTTATATGACTAATGTGTGTGTACTGTACACACACGTGCTATATAATACATTACTTTCAAAATAAAGACTTGATTTACGCATTATTCATAAATTGATAATAGTAGCATTCACATTTTTTGTTATTAGCAAGTGTATTTTTTTGTATGATATTATTTTTAAATATTAAGAAAATTATAGCAGTAAATCAAATTTATGTCGCATTGGACTAAATAATTTAAGCCGATAAAGTTAAAGTTAATTTTGATTTTTTACTTCTGCAATGCACATGTGATAAAAATATACAATCATAGGAAAACTTACATTGTACACTTTAAATTTAGATCGGTAGGCACATGTATATATAGATTATCTAACACGCATTACAAGAAACAAGGACTTTAGTGACCAATATTTTAATCGTTAAAGCCCATAAATTTAGTCGCGAAAGGTCTAACGCGACGAACTTTTGTTCGTCACGAACTTCGTCACTTTTACTTCGCCAGTGAAAGTCTTTCGTGATGAAAAATGTAACTCGTCGCATTAGACCTTTAGCGACGAAACAAAACTGGCACAAAAGATTTTCGTGACCAAAATAAAAGTTGGTCTTTTTGCGACTAAAAATAATTTCGTCGCAAAAACCTTTTCCCACTAATATTTCTATTTGTCATAAAAAAATTTTCTTTTGCCACCAATATTTCTCTTCGTCACCTAAACGCTTTTAAAACTAATTTTTTTTAGTCACGAAATATTTTCGGTGACCAAATTTTAAATTACCATAATGTAAATAAAAAATGCTGATTTTTTTAATTTTCATATACACCTGTAATAACAATTAACATCAACAAAAAACTTATCAAACATGATATTCTTCTAAGAAATATATATATTAATCATTAATATATGTAATGTAACAAATTAGTAGTAGTTCATTACAGAATCTCCGAATCATAATTCATTACAAGATTTGGTTCATAAATGTATCCAAAGAAAAATAAAAAAGAGAGTATTTAAAGCTTGATGTTACAACTACAAAGCTTAACGAATATTTTGAAGCTCGTGTTTTTGTTGTTAAGTTATCGTCAGGATGTGGAAAACTGTTTTGACGAGCCCAAGCGAGTAAGTTTGTAGTTGGCTCTCCATTGGCTTGATTTGTTTCTTTAATTCTATATTTTCAACTTGACTCTTTTCTTGGAAGATATAGGCGGGGCTCCATGTCCAAGACTTTTATTTCACCCGTGGACTTCTTCAACTATCTTTTCTTCGGATTGAGGTGTGACATTCTCAGCGATAGGCTCATCCCATAAAGCATACATGCATCCCTGTGTGAACATCACAATGAGCCAAATTCAAGATAAATATATTCATCAATCAAAAAGTATTGAAAAAACATCCAGCAAAATCTGATTCAAAGTGATAACCCCCAAATTAAAACTAACAATATTATCTTAGATAAGGAGCATCAATTAGAAAGTATTCAAAAATTATCTAGCACACTTAGATACAGAGTGATAAGCCCCCCTTCCCTAAACACACCCATACATTGAAATCAACACTATTATCTTTAGTCAATGAGCATCAATAAAAAAATATTCAAAAATCATGTTACGATACAAAGTGATAA